>APFE031463516.1:264125-336517 GCA_000404065.3 Pinus taeda
GGTCATGAAAGAATGAAGGGTGAAGGTATTGCAGTGGATGAGACACAAGCTGGGTTGGTGAATTCTCTAAGCAACTTCTCTTGAACATATCGGTGACATTGAAATGGATTGGTAGCATTAACCCCAAATATGGATGGTATGGTGGACCAATGGTGATATGACCAGTGAATGGAATAACCCAACCCGACTTAACCATGGTGACAGAGTGAAAGTGTCATGTTCAAGAGCAACTTGCTACCAATAAAGTTTCTTCAAGTTTTCCTCCCAATTTTTCCCCAGTCATTTATGACCAGTACCTCTTTATTTTTGTCAAGCTTGAGGAGGATAGCATATGCTTGTTCTATAATTTTCCCTTCAGGAAAACTCGTCGCTATGTTTTAACGAGCCTAGTGACAGTGAAACTCGTTCTTGTCTACATGGACAAGTTGTCGCTATTGTTTTAACAAGTTTAACGACAAAGAAAACTCGGTCCTTTTCAATTTTAGAGAGTCTGAAAAGAGTCAGAAAGGAAACTCTAGTAATCCTTTTTCGTAATATAATCCCTTAAGTCTGAAAAGGTATAAAATAATACGAAAGGGATGACTTTTCAATAGTTTTAACGAGCCGAACAAGACAAGTGCTCGATTTTTTTGTGCAATGATCCTCAGGTCCAAAAAGATTAAAATCTAGAGGAGGGATGGCACTTCCAATCACTTTAACGAGCTGGAGAGGCCAATTGCTTAGCAATATTTTCATATTTTATGAGTCAGATGAAAAGAGCTTAAAGGAGACTCGTTTTTTGAGGAATGAGGGATGTTCTCGGATAGCAGCTGGTTCCAAGTAAGGTTTGGAACTTTTCAATCACGATAATGTAAACAAGGTGGCTAATAGGATCACTCATTGCAGCTATTGCTCAAAAGGGGTAAATAATCAAATGGAGGCATATGATTGGCTAGAAATAGTGGAGGTGATGGTAAGAACACGACCAAGGCTCAAAAGCTGATGATTATGCGATCGCAATGGTTATTTACCGAAGGTGGGTTCATTTTTTAATGAGCTTAAACTCTGGTGGAACATATGCTCATTGCTAGGTTTATTTTTTAACTAGCTTGAACTTAGCGTAAAACTGCTCATGGCTAGGTTTATTTTTTAACGAGATTGAACTTTGTAGAAACATTGCTCATGGCTAGGTTTATTTTTTAACAAGCTTGAACTTTGTGGAAACATTGCACGTAACTAGGTTTATTTTTTAAAGAGCTTGAACTTTGCGGAAACATTGCTCGTGAGGTTTGCATGCCCCCAACATGATGAAAAGGAGAGTCTCTTGTAACTAGATGTAAATCATTATGGTGATGTAGGACGACTTCATCCATAATAGACAAAGGTGAATGGTGTGACATACCAATCACATAATCTACAAGGAAACTTATCTTTACAACTAGGTGCATGCCCCCCAAGCTTCATCACATTCACCAGACTACTCATGGCAATTAGGTGGATGGAATGAAGGTTCAAGAGATACTGATTTCGCTCGGAATCCACTGTATTTACAGTATTTGATAGAAAATAAAAAATTGAAGGATGATTAAGGTCGCTGGAATAATCTTCGTGGTAATCTGGAAGATGGGAACGATGGTGGTAATCTTCCCGTGTTGCCTCTCGTATCATCATTGACTGAATTATTCCTTGGTCTGTAGAATCTACATGTGACCAAGGATCTGAAAAGGTGCCATATTCCTTAGACCTATCTATCCAAACACTCGATGAGCGTTGATTTGGGTTTGCCCCCCAAGCCAAGAAAATTGATTGCTACAATATTTCTATTGGGCTTCGGGGCAATACATAGCGATGATCCATGTTGACAAAATGTTCGGGAATCTTCTGAATCTTTTAGATATAGAAGATATCATATTGCAGGTTTCCACCATGGCCACTTCTGCCAAATTACTTGGAGGCAGTAGGGCAAAAGTACCCATTAAAGTAGGGTCTTTTAGGAGGCCTACTCCAATATTTTGAAGCGATTGAGAGCTTCCGTGGATCATTGGAATGCTTCCCGTAACTTGTGAACTGTTGGGGAGAAAGGTTTGTTGGTCGACGAATGTAATTCCTCCCTGAAAAGGAAATGCAATCTTTCTGAAGTATGTTGACACAATAGCAGCCATAGCATAAATCTAGGGCCTTCCCAGTAGGATGTTGTAATCGAGGTTTCCATCGATAACTTCAACATCAATTTATACCATTTTACCCCCCAGTTCAACTTACAAGTTACTTAAAATATCGTACGGGGTGTATGTCCATCCATCGAATGCTTTTAACGTCGTTGATGATCACAGCAAGGGTGGTGAGCCTAAAGTTTTCCAGCAACTCATTGACATAATACATGTAGATGCCCCCTCATCAATAATTGTTTGATGAACAATTTTGTTGAGGGCTTTCACTTGAATGAGGAAAGCGAGTTGAGCTAGTATTTGAGGTTCATATCCTTTATCATTAAAGGCCACAAGATTGGAATCTGCTGGGTCAATACCACCTATTGCTGATAATAGAGCTTGCTTTTGGGAGGGGCAATTTTGCAGTACTTCAAGTGTCGACATAGCGGACAGCGATTGGGCCAGGTCCTCTACTATATTATAATTCTTTCCTGCTCTGGCATGAGGATTAAATGTCGATTTGTGTACTACTCCCTTTGGCGGCTTTATCATTAGCTCAGGAATGATGGGTGGCACAACTTTGGTTGAAGTTGTTTTCGAACTACTAGGTTGATCAGTAGCCTCGTTGTTCGACATCTGTGGATTCCCGTAATCTTTATTCCTTGTCGATATCAAAGCATCATTTTTCTGTTTTGAAAAGGAAAACATAAGCACTTGGGATGGGGAAGCATTGTTGCTAGCAACCAAATTGGTTTCTGGGTTTGGAAACGGGTCTGTCAACACTGCTGAGGTTTTTGAACTCTTAAAGAGTTTCTTAATCTCAGCTTTATGCAGAAGATTTATTTTTCCCATAAGGGTTTACATAAGATTTTTCAAGAGACGAATCATCCTGTTTCTTATTTTTGTTTTTCCCTTTCTTCTTGCTCCCTGGTTGCTTCGGTTCTTTGCCCTTGTCGGTCGACATGGCATTAACCTTCAAGGCAAGAAGTTCTTCATTTGCATTTTCACCAGAAACCGTGAGGGCTTTCTTAGATGTAGCCTTTGCGGTTTTCGTGCTTGTTGTACCTATCATGCCATCACCAGCTTGAGAGTCTTTTTTTTATTTAAGAGGAGGAGGAACAGAAAACTCTGGTCTAGGAGCATCAGGGATTTTGTCATAGAGTGTGCTAGACTGAGCATAGATCAAGTCTAGATATTGCGGATGAGCGATGACTTGCTCTTCAGGGACAACCCCCCCTTTAGCCACATCTTCTATGATAGAAGGTAACAATGACTTAATAAACCATTCAGCTAGCAGCTGATCAGGGACATATGTTTTCACCATTCGATGATGACGTCGCCACTCATGTATATGATCAGATATGTGAGTGGCTATCGTCTGCTGAAAATTGGTAAGAAGCTTCGTTCTTGTTTCATACCTTATTGGTAACTGAAAATGGGTTAAAAAGGTGGTAGCAAGGGCACTGAAGTTATCAAATGAAGCTCTAGGCAATTCAATGTACCATTTTGCTGCCGGACCAATTAATGTTCACTGAAAAAGGTGAAGCCTAATCAAATCATCATTGAGAGTGTTGGACGAACACCACAGATGAAATGTCATCACATGATTTGACGGATCTTCACCTGGATTTCCATTGAATTTAGGAATATCTAATGGAAGTTTATAAGGAATCACCGGCCACCAAGGAGCATAAGAAATTGGATCATTTGTTAGCCGATTCAGATCTGGTAATTCTAAAGTTGCTACGAAAGGAAACTGTTGATTCAGGTTTGGTGAAGCATACCCAGGATAAGATGGGATCGCCTGAGCAGTGGGTCTTTGCATACCCGCATAATGCATTTGATCCTAATAACTTTGATAATTTTGATGGGCATAACCATTATGATATGATTGATAGTGACTGTTTTGAATATACGGCTGCCCATTACCCATTAAACCTTGTTGCTCAGGTCCTCGGTAAGCTTGTTGGAATTGCGGTTGTTGATATTGCACCAACCATGGTTGTGAAGCTATTTACTGTTGTTCAATACTGGATGTTTAACCAAGATGAGGGGTGATAGTACCTGTTTGAGCCTGAGTCGCTCCAGTTAAGGAGCCACTAATCGATGATTGTGGTTGTGTCGTGGAGATAAGAGGCTGTTGTATTACGACCTGAGAGACTTAAGGTTGACATAAAAGAGGCAATGCCTGTACTTGTGACACTGCCACAATAGCCGGAGTAGTGGGGATATTTGGCATAGGTTGATTTGGTTGCATTGAATATATAACTCTAGGTTGTTTAGGTAGTATTGGCACCCAACAAGTAGATGTAATTCTAGCTTGACCCGAATTCTGTTGTGAACTCTAGTATGGTTGTTCTCCCGGAGGGAATAATGAAAGGGCATACTACCCCCCATAGGTAGTAATCCAGTGCTCAAAGGAAAGATTAGCCTTTGGAGACCGAACTACCCAAATTAATATTGTTGTGAAGGATCAATTTGCTAAGACGCAACATAAGAAATTCCAGATATTATTCTGGATGAAAAAATGGGAACAGACCATACTATCGAAACAAGTCCCTAGGTGGACTTCATCTAGCAGTTGAGAGCTAGTTGGGACAGATGGCATACCAGCGAACATTGTCGGAGTGGCAGCAGGAGGTTCTGCTACTACTGTATCGGACAACACAGTCCTAGATGTCGATGGTTGTTCAGACATATCGAGTCTATGCAAAAGATTTCCTAGCAATTCTACAGGAACTTGCGATGAAGGGAGACTAACTTCTGAAGTAGAAGGATATAAGTGGATCCCAGCTCCAAAATGCAATGGAGTATTGGATGGAAGATCTTCCGTAATCTCTTCTATAGAAATCAATCTAGGTGGAATAGGTAGACCGTCAGGTCTATAAAATATTTCTGGTGCCGAAGAAGGTATAGACTCTACAGCGACAGATGCCGGAGGGGTAACACCTTCCGAATCAACCCTAGATGGAGCTAGTTCAGAAATAGAAGGGTTTACTATTACACTAGGATCAATTCTAATGTCCTCTTGTAACTACGAAACTTCTTATGTAGAGGCAGGGATACGAGAAATAGTTGGAGTAACTGGAGTCTCTGAGGATGTTGGAACACAAGTTTCAAACAAACCAGGAGACTTTGACCCAGTTAACGAGTTTTCTTGGCCCATAATGGTTTTGTTTCTAGAGTCAAAGGCAGTTGACTCGTTAGTCTCTGTGAACGACGGGGTTTTGATTGACTTTCTTCCACGATTGCGGATTACTTGATCAACTCAAAATAAAAAGGGGAAAATGTTATTCCGAATTAAAGGAATTTTATGACGCTTTGACACAACTTGCTTTTTCAATTTTTAGGAGTCGAGAAAAAGCTAAATATTACTCTAGTCACCTTAAATTTTTAGTGAGCCTGAAGTGACAAGTGCTCAGATGGACCTTTTCTTTTAAGGAGTCTGAAAAGGAATGAAAATGACTACTCTAGAAATCTAGATAGAGGGATTACCAAACCAATCGCAAAACTGTAGAATAATTTTTATGGTACACCAGTCAATCTTCCCAAATGTTGTGTTCAGTGCATTACAATCGATAGGGCGGTAGACATAGCTTCCTAAGGATAAAGGATATAGCCTATTGTGGTCTCCCAATATATACTCGACTGTACGTGGGAGCACAAGTCCGTACTGGCACTTGTCGTCTCAAAGAGGAGGAATCACCCAACCTACGATGAAAGTGATAGTTACCAGGCTTTATGACGCCGGAATACATCTCTAGCCTAGACTTCTAAATGTTGTGCGTTAGGTTCCAAAGTGTTTTTATGTTCATTGAAATTTATTTTATAGTTTATCTTTCTTAAGAAGTTTTCCTTTAAGGTACACCGCATGATGTAGATATACAACTCCTAAATATGCAATCTAAGATGATAAACAATCATTTATTTCTCTTTTTGTAATGAAACTCCTAGCTACTAAGGAAAGAGAAGCGAAATTATTTCAACATATAGTAGAGAGCACACACTAAGATGCACTATCCTAAATCAATCTCCACAAGCAGTCTCAATGCAAATGCACATGCATGTATTTTTTTCCGCTTTCTTAATATGTGAATGACAAAAAGAATGCTAAGTACAAATCAAAACTAGCTTTTCTTTCAAAGCAACAAAACTAACAATTTTCTTTTCAAAAGACGAAAGGAAGACAAGGATGACACTTTGTGATTTTGAATTGAAAATTGCTTTCGACACTTGAAATATTATTAATTCAAGTCAAATACAAGAGTAATAGTGTAATCGACTATCAAAAAGAGGAGGATTATTTTCTTTGACTGAAAACGACACTTGCGACACTTTCAAATCAAAATACGACAGTTCGATTAAGCTACTGTTTGTAAAGGAGAACTATAAATGGAAAAAAATACATAAAAACATTCACAATTCTTTGTACAATGGAGGCTAAATAATGCAAAGGAAGGGAGTTTCAATAGTGGTATACTGATCACAGAAAACAAAACCCCTGAATAAAGCTGAAGAGAATGAAGAAAAACCCAAATCTGGAGGCAGAAACAGCCTTATTTGATCATCAAACCTATAACACAGGGAAACAGGGATGAATCTCACCTATAGCACATGGGAGGTACGATGCATCCAGACTGTCAAAAGGAGATAGCGCGATGGTCTAGGGACGAGACTAGGCTTGATTTTTGGTCACAGTTTGCAGCTTAGTTCAGGGATTTAGGCTGAGCTAATGATAGTCAGTAAATACAAAGCATAGGGGCTGATCTAATGAGGTTACTTGAGCCACCACCATGGCACTTAGGATGTTTGCAAGTCAGATGTTTAATTCATAAACTAACCTGGAGATTGACTAAAGTAGCATTTATCTACATTTCAGTTGCATAGAAAAAGCAGTTCGAAGGCTAGCTAGCATAACTTCAGGCACCGTCTATAGTTTATAAAGTAAGCAAACTAGAAACAAGCAAACAAGCTACTCACTCCCTAGTGAAGTCGCCATTTTGTTATCGGGAAAACTAGTGTCGATTCAGAGCTGATAGTCCCACTAAGATGGGTAGCTATCTTAGAAACAAACAAACTAAAGTTACTTGTGTTTTCCTTTATGAGAAATAGATGAGAGAGAGACAGAGAGTACCAACCTTAGTCTTCTGCTTGGCTCCTTGCTTGTTTCCTCTCTCCTTTGATAGATCTTTGCTACTCCTTCCTTGCTTGTCCCGCTTCAAAGAAGACTTGTAGAGTCAAAGAAGCATAATACCATCAAAGCATAGAGATCTATAATCATAAACAATATAGGATCAGATATATATTTACCATACTAATGCATATATCAATTCAAGATTCAAAGACATACAAGAATATGGAGGAAAAATCAAATATCTTTATTGATAGAAGTAGTAGAAGAGAGGATTACAACCCATTGATCTAACCCAGCGCCATCCTCCCAGCATGAAAGCCCTCGTTCACCTCATGAAAAGCTAGATCACCCAACACTATGATGTTCCACAATGAAACGAATAGCACTTCCTTACAAGATGCGCAATTCCAGCCTCTGGATCTCTAGGATGAGGGATCCATATATAGATGTTTGCAGGTGGGTGAGTCAGCTTCTGGGTTTTTGATTAGTGTCATTTCTCTGATAGTTCTCAGTTCCACTTGGAGTTTTCATGATCTCTTACTCATCCCTAGGAAAATTCAGAGAGGCAAGTGTCATAGGAGAAGTTTCTGGAAGATTCCATGATCATCCACCTTGCAAACTGTCTTTGCCATTTGTCTACTCTCGCCCATCGCACCCTATATAAGAGCTTTTTAGTATGCATCGCACCCCCCGTGTGCATTAGGTGGGATGCATCGCACCTTGACCATGGAGCAGGTGAGATGGTCTAGTTTTGACTAGTTCTGAGTAGTTTTTCATGGAGAACTTCTAGGAGATGATGTAATCAGCTGACCTTGTTCCTTTAGGGTATGAAACAACACTTTTAGGGGCTTAGAAGCCCTTGGTTTATGGACATATAAGATTGGGTTTGTAGTGCCCAAATATATCTATAACACCTAGGATCTAGATCAACAACTGAAGAGTATGATCTGTGAGGCTAATATGATGCCCACGAATGCACAACATCGCACATGGTTTGTGGCATCCCTGACACCACACTTGAGGATGGCACTGTCACAATAGAAACTTTCCTCCCAGGCCGAAGCTTTGGAAATGGTGATGAGGTTGCATGAAACACTGATACAAGATCCAAGGTTGGGAGTTCAAAAAATCCATGTAGAACTACAAAATCTCTGCCTGTAAATGCAGATATTGAAGCAGGATGGGGCACCGCGGCCGAAGGCGCACGAGAAAATATGGTGCATAAAATGCAAGGGCCAGGGCCATGAAAAGGATCACTATCCAGTATTCATGAACTACTTGGTAGGAGGGGGACCAATGATGTTGAGACCAGAGGCACATGCAGGGCCAAGTGCGACATCAGTGTTATGGTGTGTGATTTGTCAGATAGGAGGAAAACACACAAAAAATAATTGTCATTTGTTGTAGAAGTATACGCTGGCACCCCAACAATTGTTTTGTAATTTCTATAGGTCGGTGGGCCACGACGAGTGTACTTGTTGTAGCTATGAGTTAATGATGAATCGGACCCTATCCTATAGGATGCAGATAGAAACGTGAGCCCTCGACCTAGCTGTGGGGGTGGTGTGCAATGGATTTCAGGGGCAAGGTCGAGGACAAGGAGGAATGGGACCAAGAAGTGGTCGTGGATAGTTAATTTGTTACAATTGCAGAGGACCAGGGCATTACACCTGTGATTGTACCAACCCGACAAGAATATCCTGTTCATATTGTGCTTAGTTCAATCATGAAGGAGTAGATTGCCCTACATTGATTGCATAGATGCGTGAGAAAGGGGTATTCCAGCCTCCTCCAACTCAGAATATCCAAATGATGAGGTCTGAACTGCGTGAGGAAGACCCAAATGTGAACATGATGCTCAGAAGTGGTGCGACCATAGGGGAGGATAAGGGGAAGAAGCCTGAGGAAGATACATGGGTTCACAATGCTCCTATAAAGGAACTTGAGTTTGACTTAGAACGTGCAAAGGAGACATTCATGGAAGCTAATAAGAGCTTCGTGGAGGCCTCCACTTCAGGTGGTAAGGATCAACTAGAGCCAGGGATGGATCCTTCTATGCTTACTACCTTTTGGAGACATGCATGAAATTGCTGCGCGACAATAAGGTAGTTAAGGGACTATAGGAGTTGATCACGAGGTGCGTAGGGTCAGGGGAACTGCGCGTAGTCTAGAAACTGGGAAAGCATGCATTACGCAGTGAGAGGGAAATGAGATTGACTACAAAGATTGGTGAGTATGAAATGGATTAGGTCATCCTAGATCTAGGATCAGATGCAAATGTGTTACTGAAGCAAACATGGGAATGCATGGGCAAGCCTGCATTGTAGTGGTCCCCTATTTAATTACAAATGGTGAACTAACAGAAGATTTTTCCCATGGAGAGGTCGCAAGAGGTAACAGTTGATATCAAAGGCGCAAGCACACATATGGACTTTGAGGTAATAGAGATTGTCGATAACAACAATCCCTATCCCACATTGTTAGGAATAGACTGGGCCACTGATAAGAATGGAGTCATCAACCTGAAGAAGGAGAAGATGATATTCGAGAAAAAGTCCCTACGCGTAGTAGTCCCACTAGACCCAACCGAAGGAGTGCATTACACTGAACCAATGCACGAAGATGAAAGCGACGATGAGTTGGATAGTATTTACCAAATAATGGCATGAGACCGAGATCTGGTGAACCTGACTGTAGATGGGAGAATCTCGTGGGAGTGCAACAACTCCTGTACTTCAAGTTCAGACGAAGAAGTAGAATGCTAGCCAGTTGCATGAAGTGACAATGCTGAACTACAACATGATGATTAGATCATTGTGCTGTGTGACGTCATAGGCAAGGGAACTACCAACATATGATGGAGTGACATCGGTGGATGAATTCCTGGACAAATTTGAAAGCGCAAAATCGGAACAACAACGGTACGATGTGCTGAAATGGGCATTGCTTGCAACACCCTCATGATGGTGGAGTACACATCAGGAGACCATTGTAAACTAGCACAAATGTAGAAGGCGGATGCGCTTATGGTTTGGAAGCCCCCAGCATCGAACGAGAGTAGGGAAGCCAGGATGAAGTAGCTTGTGTGCCCACCTGTGTCGATGGGTGCAAACGTGTGCCGTGTAGTCCACACAAGCACACCCCAGACTAAGGACCGAAAATCGGAACCAGACGCAGCAGTAGGAAAAGTGACATGCCCCACAGAGGTTCCATTTAGAAGCATTTAAGAAGGTATGCAGAATCATGAATAGGGTTTACTAGGTGAGACGAACTGATTGCGACTTGTGCGTACTGGTGGTCTAATGGGCCTATAGGGCCATGCACAAGAACCTGAGCATGAGAATGATTCTGAAGATGATGAGTAGAGTCGAGGCCATAACTTTGAAAAAGAATCCTCACATAATAACTGTGATAATGTGGATAGCACCCGAGGACTAGAACGAAGGGATTATGCAGTCACGCGAGGATGAACATATGCAGATTCAAGAAGCCATTCAGTGAGGGAACCTTGAGCTTCACGAACTCAAAGAAGATCAAGTATGAATGAAGCAGAAAAGCATGTTAATGGATGCGGAAATCAGAAAACTAGAAACCAAAATCGCAAAAGCATGTCCCATCAATAGAAGGATAGGACAATATATGGGTAGCCATACCACCACATTAGAATATTTTCGTTGAGAATTTCTGGCTCTGTTACCATGGCTGCGACTACACCTTATCAGACAAAGTAACCGGGGAGCGCACTGCATAAGAAATAATGTGAGGCACTAACTGGCATAAGGGTAACTAAGGAAGGCCCACGAACCAGGTTAGAAGGTGACTTGAAGCCTCGCACCAGTGGTATGACCACCTGACTATCCGTAGGAAGCATAGTCTCAGTGCTCCAAGCAGTTGAAAGAGAGCACAATACTATAAAAGAGTCTGTATGGGAGCTGTGCGACAAGGAGGTTGTGCGCATGATCAGTATGAAACACGGGTCGCGTCCACACACAAGGGGCTACGCTGCCGCGCAGGTAGGCTAGGAAGTGATCGTTGGTGTCACTGTTCATGACAAGATGTCCAATTTAAGGCAACAAGGAGTAGACAGTGGGCAATTAAGACACAGAATCGGAACTAGATTTGGGACGATCTGCTGCCAAGAATGCATTAATGACTCAAAAATCGGGGGAACAGTCAAATTCAAATTCGAAGGAAACTATAAAACTACCAAGGTGGGCCATGAGACAACACTTGTTTGTTTGATATTTGAGCTGTTAAAGAGAGCCAACAGTGTTGAGCATCAAGTGGTGTTTGAGCCTCCAATGTCATGAACAACTACAAACAGCTCAAACAAGATGACAACTACCAGGAGAGGTGTGGGCTTTGTCAAAAGTACCATTGAAGAAGCTGTCTAGAGCCCTTTGCTGTAGTGGGACCAAAAATTCCAAAATCGCCCCAGACACCAAGGCCCAAGACAGATCCACAAGGAACAGGACCAATTTGCATGTCCTTGTGGAATCCAAGGTTTGGTAAGCTATCTATGGAAGACAAGGGAAAGACGGTTAATATTGAGATAGATGATGAGGAGGAGGATCTCCAAGCCTTCCTAGAAGAGATTGAGCCAGATGAAGAAATGGCAGAAGACATTCAGCTAGTGTGCCCTGCAGCAAAACTGCCCAAATATGTCCCCCCATGGAGAGGGAAAGCAAAAGTAACCAAGGATGTGGACATCATTAAGAGTGCACTTGAAACCCCACTCCTCCCAGATGGAATTATATTTGAGGGTTCAGTCTTGGGCAGCATGCCCACGATGAAATTTGAAGATTGGGGCCTTGCAGACAGTGAAAATTTCCCATATTTGGAGACTAGCCAACTTATGAAACAAAGCAAGGAAGGGTCACTTACAGCACTACAGCCATAGAAATGGTTGTGTGGGGTGGAGGAGGCCAGGTTACGCCACCTACTATGGATTCCACACTTTCACTAGCTACCAATCACAATATTCTTCATCAAGAAACTACTTTGCCTAGTGCATGATGGGTAATTGTGGCTGGACGAACCAATTCCCATCACGACGGAGCTTATTCATAGGATTTCTCAGCTTCCCTATATGGGAAGGGACCCCGCGAAAATAGTTGGCCAAAGCAGAGAGTTGGCACTCACAGAGGCCATGAAGAAGAAATACAAGCTGGAGAAGAAGCAAAGGGGTTATGTCATTACTAGCATTCAAGACAAAGGGGTGGGCAAACCACCCAGCTGCTAGCATGAAAAGTGATGAGAAAATGTCAAGGCAATGAGGTACCAGCATTGGTCATCATGCTAGCCAAGCAATGTGCTGAGGGGGTAAAGTTAAACTAGGTGTGATTCCTTTGCGAGGAGTTCCTGACGAACTACAATGAGGCCTAGGACCAGGGTAATACCTTCCACTATGCATGGTTGCTCTTATCCATCTTGTTGGTCGCAAGGGAATTACCGAAGGATAGTCAGTTTCCTCCTCTTAATCAAGACTTTCCAGAGGCAGCGAAATACGTGTCGCTATGGGCGACAAGGGATGCCATGCGAATCCGCGAGACCAAGATCTTCTGGATACTCATGGAGGCGAGCATACAAATGTGGATCAACAAACGGTCGCACCCATCCCCCACGGTATATGACAGTCTGTGGAGCTTTGCAAACTTTAAGACAGATATACACAATGTGTATACCAGTGTGTGGAAGGATCCAGAGCAGAAATGGACCAAACTCCCCTTCATTGCGATTGATGATGCTGTTTTTGTGGTGCTCGACTCATGGCCACTTGAGTGTTGCACCCTAGATCTGGTAGCACATGATGAGACGACAATTCAATGACAGAAGGATGCTGCCAAGCTGCTAGCACAATAGAAGTGGAACGAGAAGTTCACTGAGGAGTTAAGGGCTTCCCGTAAGGCAGTGAAGGCCACCACGGAGTAGACCAAGGCCGTAGACAAAGTAGCAACAACACTAACAACTGGGGAAACCATGATGTATGAGGGAAGAGGCCCGGATCTGACCGCAGGACAGGGGATAGACGACACGGCGGAAGGCGCGGACCCAAGCACGACATCAACACAACTGAAATGGCCGTGTAGTAAGGAACGAACAAGGCCACGGAAGAATACCAAGGCATCCAAACTAGATGGGGAGCCTATTACACTGGCAGAGTGTGATCTATACGACATCGACAACACAATTCATGAGGTCACCTGGGGAGCACGCTAGGAAGCAATGACGAAGTAGCAAAATGTGTTGGAGGCCCTTAGGGCCCAACTTTAGGGACTTCAGGTGCAGCCCCCATGAAAAGGAATGGTAGTCACCTACAGTGCCGCGGTAGGATGAATCAAGGGACTCGGCCTAAACTTGCCTGCCCTTCTGTGTGATTTTATACCAGCTCTAGGACGGAGTGACAACAGAACTTTGCGCTAGGGAAGGACGCGCAGTACAAATGCTAAGTGAAAAATGAATTGACATTGATTAGCTTAGCCTACAATGTGATGAAGCAGTGGCGTAGAACCAATAGTTGGAGCAGATCATAGAGGAAGCATGCCGCCGCACCCCAGAGCTGGAAATTGCGACAGACCCACCAATCGAAATGCAGATCCACAAATTGGCCAGTGGATTCCACGAGGAAAAGGAGGAAGCTACGAAGATCCAATTGGACATCAACCTATAGATTATTGAACTATGATTAAAGGCGTAGTCATCCATGCCTTTGGAAGTTTGAGAACAGTGCATGGATGCTATCCAAAAAGGGTTGGAGGAAATAGGATAGGTAGTGCAGACCTGTATGGGTATGTTGGAAGAATCCTTCATGATCCTCACTTCCTTACATGAGGACCCCACCATAAAATGCCTGGAAACAAAGGCACAGGAGCTTCAAGTATAGTATGATAGTGTTTCTGGAATAGCGCAAATGGTTGTCCTGACCCAGTGGCTAGTGAAGCTACAGCAGGCGAAGGCATTGAAGGAACAGGTGGATGTCGCGTGACAGAAGGAGGCAGTACTTAAAGCACGCGTCCAGCCTTCGATTGATGAGGCTTTCCACATCACTAATGATATCGAATGAAAGCTCACACAAATGAAGGTGATGCATGCTTTAAGATAGGGATTTTCCCTTGAAAGTGAGCATTCAGCAAAAAGAGTAGAGCAGATCCAGCAAATGGCAGAATAGTGTGCTACGGACCTTCGCACAACACAAAAACATCTAGAGGAGCTTCGTGAAAAGATAGTCGCACCAACAGTGACTCAGGACAAGTCAGGATGATCGTGTTGGCGCCCTGTTGGGTAGCAAATCCCCCCATAGCATGTTTTTGGGGCTTAAAGCTTGCGCTTTGGTCAATGTAATGTAAAGACCCCGTGAAATGCAGGTGCAGAGTGGGAGAGTCTAGGGTTGTCTGCCCTAAAATAATGTAATTTAATGTAAAGTGTGTTGGCTTACCCATGGTCCGCGGACCATGGGATTGTATAAATAGAGCGAGGCTCTAAGTGTAAAGACAATTTTTCTAAGTTTTTGAGAAGAAATAGATAGATGCGAAGGCATCGTTAGAAGATAGAAGTGAACCTGAAGTGTATTGGGTCAGAGTGGTGGGTAGAGGCTTTGCAGCTGAGTGCATAGCGGCCTAGTAGAGTCTGCAACTAAGTGCATGGACCCCTGCAGCTAAGTACAGAGGGCAGAGTCAGGTTTGTAACTAAGCTTGAGTATTAATAAAGATAAGATTGATTCAGAATATTATGCATCTATTTGCAGATCTGTATTTCTATGTTCTGGTTATCTTTATGCATTTATATTGTTTTTGAGTACGGGCGCTAATCTGAAAGTTGAATAAGTAATAAGAATATTAGGCCCGCACAAACTAAGTTAAGCACTAATATAATAACACAGTAAGGATCGGATTGGAATAATACTATATTCACAAAGGTGTGCACGGGTTTCGAAGAATAGAAAGTTGCGTGGAGCAATGTAACTCATAGATTAGGATCGCAAACCTCTGGAACCCTCATCAAGACATCCCTAAGGTGCAGAAACCTGGTTCCAGCACCCTCCCATACTACTTCAGGTGAGACCTCAGTCCATGCTCCACTAGCTATTGCCAAAAGGGCCAGTAGTACCAAGATTTGCTTGGCTAAACTCCCTGTTGAACCTGGGTGAGGCCCCATATAGCCAACAATGGTGTTTGATAGTTGATGATGAATATCATGGTCTTGTTTAGATTGTTGGTCCTTGTTATAAAATTCATGTATATCATTTGATGTAAAGGTCATGAAAAGACCTAATTTGTATCCCCACTATGCATGGGAAGGATGATGTAATAATTTCTATTTTATTCATGTATAAACATTTGGTATATCCCCACTTGGTTGGGTGAATGAGTCAAAACTGGTGTATCCCCACTTGGTTGGGAGATTGATGTATGTATGAGTCAATGGTGATAGGAAGGTCTTTACTCACATAGTTGAGTTATAGAGTCATGATTTTCTTTTGGAAAATATTTTTGCACACTTTTCATGTGCTCAAGGGGAGCATGGATAGCATGTTGAATATCAAAGAGGGAGAATATCTTAGTCTTCCCTTTTCCCTTGATGTCAAAGGGGAAGAGTTTCTTGTTGTTTTTGTTTCCATCAAGCCCAAAGGGTGATATTGTTGGCATTGTGATACAGGTGTTGTCCTTGATGGCAACTCACATAGATGACAGTTCACAATGCAACAGGTTAATAGCCACGGGGGCTTCAATGAACCTCATACATATCACGTGTGTTCATGGCATACTAAACAATACCCTTAATTTGACTACATATTGGAAATTAGCTCTAAAAAAGACATTATTTAACCCCCTCCCAATAGGAACCCAATACACCTTCCTAATTTAAAAACCCCTACTTTCACTAGATATTGGAGGTATCCAATTTTTCATTAATATTTTTTATACCCCTTTATTTATTTTCATTAACTTTGGGCTCCATTTTTTATACCTACCAATATAAAAACCCTCTACCCCCTATATATCACCCAATATATTATGTCATATTTTCCTCAATAAATATCCTCCAATATGAACCCATGTGGTATGGTATTGCTCCCCAGTGAAGCTCCCATGTTAACAACAAAGGATTACAGATTAGAGTCTAGATATTGAAGAAAGAGAGTGGTTTAAGAAGTATACGTTGGTTCACTTTATCCAAGCAGTGTATACACACAAGTTAATCGAACAAAAGGATTGTATACGTACACACACAATTCCACAGAAGGAAAAGCGCGTATGGGATGGAAAATCAAGGTTTTGGTCCAAGGTATTGGTCCAAGGTATTTGGTTTGAGGTATTTGTTTGAGGTATTAGTCTGAGGTATTTGGTCTGAGGTATTGGTCTGAGGTATTTGGTCCAAGGTATTGTTCCAAGGTATTTGGTCCAAGGTATTGGTCCAAAGTGGTTTTGGTCTAAGGTATTGAGAAAGGCCTAAAACTATATAAGGAGGAGAATATCATTAGGCTAAGGTGTTCAAGTGAATGGGTTTATGAGGAATACTTCTATCTGAAGTATATGTTATGTTATAGGGGCTATGATTATGAGATGATCTGAAATATTTTTTGCACCATGGATACAATGTTAGATTAGGATCATAAGAACTGAAATGACTTATCATTGCATGATATGATGTTGATTAGGCTAGATTTGATTGCTTACACATGCTTTATTCTGTAAATGTTCTGATCTGGGTAGACTAAAGTATGGAATAGTTGTGATGTTTTAATTTAGTATTTGTAGATATGTACGCTAGTTCGCTTTGATAAAAGCACATATACACATTGGTTTGGCACATTGAAGTAGCGTATACATTATGAAATATTATGTTTGAATCTGTAGATGGTTTTGGTGGTTGATGTAGAGTTCTAGGTTCTACTTTGTGTTCTGGTGACTGTGTTCTGGCGATAATGTTCTGAATGTTCATATTGATTGATTGTGATTTGCTTCAGTGATAATGGGTTTTCAATGATCGATTGATTCGGTTATGATTGATTCAGAGATTGATGATTGGATTTCAGTGATTGGTTGATGCAGATGTATTTGATGGTTGTATTATAGTGGTGATTGATTTTGAGATTCTATGTTACTGATGGGTCCATTATGAAAATTGGATGAAACATGGCCTTCAAGTTGTGGTGTTGTGTTCCAAGAGTATCCAATTTGAAAATTTATGAAACATGGCCCCTCGAGGAAGAGTGAAGGTTGGGGCCTTCTATAGGCCAGTGCCTATGTACTAGTAAATGGATCAGCTAGTACAAGAGCCAAGGGGTTGGAGCTCCCTTCTACTATCAACTAGAAAATGAGTGAAGGTTGGAGCCTTCTGTAGGCCAACGCCTACGTACTAGTAAATAGATCGACTAGTATAAGAGCTATGGGTTTGGAGCTCCCTTCCAGTAGCAGCTGGAAAACAATAAAAGGTTGTAGCTTTCTTCAGGTGGGTGCCTGCATACTGGTATGAGCTTGCACCAGTACAAGATTGTAAATAGGTTTTTCTTATATTAAAAGAAGACAACAGCAGGTGGTTTTGGTCTCGCATTGGGTTTCCATCTTAAAATTTGGTGTTCATGTGTGTTTCTTATGTATGATGGTTTATTCTATTATTACTGCACATGGTTACTATTTATATAGTTAATGAAGTACTGATGCACTCATTGAATATCAACATATGATGAATTAGCTGAATCTTAATTTTGATGGATATACATTGGTTGCTTTAAAGACAGTTGTGTGTACACACGAGTTACCTTCATTGAAGTCTCGTATATAAATTTGAGTATGAAATGAAAAAGTTATTGATTTGACTAATACTAATTCACCCCCCTCTTAATATTATTTCCAACAATCTATACATTAGAAACCACTATTGGTAGCAAGAAATTGGATGAGGACAATTTGATTGATAAATTTCTGCAAAATAATTATCCCGCTACAATAAATATTGATGGTCTAAAGGGGGAATATTTAGCAAATCTTGTCTGCTCTCAAGGAAACTCATGGGTAGATTTAATCATTGATGGTTCTAACCAAATTAATGTGAAAAACATAAAAATAAACCCCTCAAAAACTCTAAAAATCATCCCTTTTCTTTCAGTTGATCAAGAATAACAATTACTCATTGTTTTAAGGTAGAATCTTGATGCTATTGCATGGGATTACAAAGGTATGAATGGAGTTCAGCTCTATATATGTACTTATCATATATACATTAAGGAATATCATAAACATGTTCACCAACCTCATAGAATAATTAACCATGCAACAAAGGACAATATAAAAGAGGACTTGTATAAATGATTAAAGGCATGATTTATCTATATAATTTCAGATGGTGAGAGGGTTTAATCTTCAATAATTGTCCCTAAGAAGAAAGGGAAATGGAGATTTTTCATTTATTACAAATAACTTGATAAGTCCACAAATAAATACCACTTTCCTTTGAATTTTATTGATCAAGTTTTCAAAGTTCTTGGAGGAAATTTCTTTTCTTTTATGGATGTTTCAAGGGGTACAATTAGATCCAATTCAGTCCTGAAGTCTAGGATAATACTACTTTCACTTTCCCATTGGGGACCTTTTCTTAGCAGGTCATTCAATTTAGCTTGTTCAATGCCCCTGTCACATTCTAAAGGCTGATATTGAGTAATTTCTCTAACCTTGTACATGACTTAGTAGATATTACGTGGATGACTTCACACCTTATGGAGATACTTTTCAAGAATCCCTCTCCAACCTATGAAAGGTTTTGAAAAGATGCATAGAAATGAATCTCTCCTTAAGACTTAAAAAGTGCTAATTTTATATTAATGCAGGAATTGTTATGGGCCACTTCCTCTCTAAAGAAGGAATTTGTGTTGATCCCAATAAAATTTACGTTATTAGAAAAGTTCCTACTCCAAAAATACAAAAATATGCTAGGATATTTTTAGGACTTATTGGGTACTATAGGAGATTTATTAAGGGTTTCAGAAAAACCATTTCATGTTTGTTTAGTTTACTAACAAAAGATTCAAATTTATATTTGATAGACCTATGTCGAAGGGCATTTGAAGAGATAAAAGGAAAATTTACAATTGCAAAAGTCCTTAGGGGCCCAAATTTGGCCTTGTCATTCCACATTCACATAGATGCATCAAACAAAGTAGTAGGGGTAGCATTGGGGAAAATTGAAGATACATTTCCCTATGCCATTATTTTATTAGTAAAAAACCAAGGATGAATTGAATTACACAATTACTGAAAAATAACTTTTTTTTATTGTGCATTTTTTCAATACATTAAGGCACTACATTAGTGGATATTAAGCTTTTGTGCACATTTATCATGCAACCATTAAGTAATTGATGAATAAATATGACATAAATGATCGAACCATTAGATGGTTATTATTGTTACAATAATTTGATCTAACCATTGTTTATAAACCAAAGAAAGAAATGTTATTGTAGACTTCTTGTCTAGGATAACCTTGTTTTCAGAAATGAAGAGATGGTGGATGACCAAATTCCAAATGAGCACCCTTTTTCCCTATCATTATTGTCTCCATGTTTTTATGATATAGCAAGGTTTTTGGTTGTTGGATAGTTCCCCTAACTTGTCTTCAAAGGAAAAGAGAAAAATCCTCAAGAAAAGTGTTCCTTATACTTGGATTGAGGGAACACTCTTTAGGTTTGGGCCTGATCAAATACTAAGGAGATGGGTAAGGGAGGATGAGGTCTATGAAAATATCTTAGCATGCCATGATTAACCCTATGAGGGCCATGTTTTTGCTAAGAGTAGAACCTACAAGATTCTTCAGGTAGGATATTACTATCCTACTCTTCATCGAGATGCCAAAAGATATACCGCACAATGTGATGAGTGCTATAGGATGGGACAACCTACTTAGAGGGATGAGATACCCATATAACCTCAAGTGACTTTCAAACCATTTGAGAAGTTGAGCATGGACTTCATTTGGTATATTGACCCTCCATCTGGACAGAAAAAGTACATCATTATGTTCACATATTATTTGTCCAAGTGGGCTGAAGTGAAGGGAGTCAAGGAAATAATAGAAGAAAAAGTAACAAAGTTCTTAAGGGAGAACATATTTTACAAATTTGGTTTCCCAATCGAACTAGTGATAGACTGAGGTGCTCAATTAAATTCCAATTTGATAGAGGGGATAATGAGGTAGCATCATATCTTACATATAAAATCCACCCCATATCATCCTCAAGAAAATGGTTAAGTGGAGGTGACCAATAGAGCACTAGAAAACATTTTAAATAGTATGGTTAACAACAAGAAATATTGGGAAGATATGATTGTTGAGGCTACATGGGCCTACAACAATACTTGGAAGAGCACAATTGTCTTCACCTACTTTGATTTGGTCTATGAAAAGAAGGCCATATTTCCTATTAAATTTTAGTATCATATATTGAGAATGGAAGAATAAATTGACTTGGACATCATAAAAGACCAGGAAGAGAGACTATAACAACTAAATTCACTTGATGAAATCAAACTCAAGGCTCGTATGCACACTGAACTAGTTCATCTAAAAATAACATTTTGGCATGATAAGCACATCAAGGCTAGAACCTTCCAAGAGGATGATTGGGCACCCTTGTGTGATTCTAGGTTCAAATATTTCAAAGGAATCATTATGACTAGATGGATGGGACCTTATCTGGAGGAAAAATGCCTTGACAATGGCATTGTTCAATCAAGATAGTTAATGAAGAAAAAATTTATCTTTTCGTGAATGACTACAAATAGAAGTTTTACAAGAAGCCCCTCTCTAAGGCTAAGTTTTCTAATTCAATAAGAAAATAACTAAATGTGATTGAGAGAATTATATCTCCCAATAAATTTATCCCCTAATAAAAAAAATTTCAAGAAAAATAAAGAAATATCCTTATGTCAAAACCTCTAATGAGGCACCTGAGGGAGGCTCATAAGTTGATAACCTCTCTAAGCTAGCCAATGAGCCTAAAGAAAAAAGAAACATAAAATATCCCCAAGTGAAAACCTCCCTCGATGCACCTGGGGAAAACCCACTAAGGATGAAAACCTTCATGAGGTAACCAATAGGACTCATAATAAATAAATAAATAAATAATATGAAGATATAAAAAATCAACTTTTGTTTTATCTATTATGACAATCATGCAGGTACATTAGAAACTCAACAAAAACATAGAATATCATCTTGTATTGTGAGAAATCACCTTTAGATAATTTAGGGAGCTTCTCCAGATCCATCTCACTTATTCCCACACTTTTCCTAAGCTCTCTCCATCATTCCTAGGTCTCTTCCATTTTTTTATTCAATACACCAAAATTGTTATAGGATACCATAAAGCGAAGAACAAGGATGCAGTTTTGAAGGTTTTTTCATCTGTAATCAATGAAGTAGGTACTTAGGAGAACCTAATATCCATACATCCCATCTACACCTACAAATTTATATTTTCCCCTTCAATGTCTCATTGTTTAACCACAAAAATCCAATCATTCCCCTCTTTTCCACCAATCATAAGCATAAAATACTTCTTCATCACCACAAGTCGCTTCCTCCTTAATCACTATTTTTTTTAAAGCTCTAATATTAAGATATTATGATTCTAAGGAGATTTTGTGGCTGCTACAAGAAAGAACATAGTCCTCTAGCAATCTCTAAAAGCTCGAAAAAAGTCTACATTATGAGTAAGAAGAGCCATGAACTCCACTATATTTAGAGGAAATAGAAAACAAGTTTAAGTAGCTACAATATCTCTTATAGGCTACTATAGGTTGTTCAGTCACCAACAACAATAACATTCATCCACCTACAACAATAATATATTGGCCATATGAATAGGAGATATGTGGAGCAACAATAACACCAATGAGAAGACTCCAAAAGGCCTCTAAATGCAGTGTTAGCATCATGAGAACCTCCACAACGTCATCACAAGAAGCTTCAAGATCATCAAAGGTAGCTTCAAAAATTACATCAAAAAACTTAATATCATTTACAAGAAAACACCAAAGGTAAGGCCTAGGTATGCAATTCTTCGAAGCTCCCCTTCAAACTTATTTTAGCTTGAAAAAACATTGGAATAGTATGAAGCAAAAGGTTTTATAAATTGAACTTAGTTAATCAGCCTTGGGAATATATGGCGTTCAACTTTTGTGTTCTCCAAAGGACACCCACACGTGCAAAAGGATGACAAGACAAAAAGGAGACAATTAAAGAAGGTGGGTTGATGTTGCTTACTCATGATAGAACATGCAGCATGATACAGTAGGTGGGGGCTACCTCACATAGCATGTTGAGATGATATCCTCAACTAATAACCACCTAAGTTGGGATTCGTTAAGTTTATTATTTCATGCAATTTTATTTTAAACACTAACGAGGCCCCACCAGTGCTACAAGAGGTTAATCCAGCGGAAACATTTCCAATGCAGACTATGGGAGGAAGCTACAAGATCTAAAGAAAGTAGCTAGAGGAAGTTGATAGAGTGTTACAAGAAGCCTAATTATTCCCAAAATAGCCATAAAAAATTTATGAACAAAGGAAAGCATTAGAAGAATAGTAAGTGTAATTTACCCTCACCAACATTTGTCATAAGAAATCAAGAAAATGACTCAATTATTAGGAAAAAGCATTGTAATTTTACATTTTGAATTTCAGTAAGAAAAAAATTGGATTGACTAAGAATTTGCTTAAGAATATCCTGTGTTTAGTAGGAATGGGTGCATGTTTTAATTTTTATTTTCCTCAACCTTATAAAAAAATATGATTTATTTTTTCTTCAACATCCTCCACTACACAGGAAGCCATGTGATTTTGTAGTAGTAGAATAACTAAATACAATGTTCCACATTGTTAGAAGTATACTAATCCATTGGAGCAGGATTTAATAGAAAATATCCTACAAACCCCTCCAAGATCCACCAACTCTCTAATGTTAGAAATATTTTTGCAATTTGTCAATGGTTAGGCTTTTCTGAGAAGCTGAGAGGCTTTGATGATGAAATCGATCAAGACTTTGTCTCAAATATCGAAAAACCAAAAGGGCATGAGTTTATTACTATGGTTAGAGGCTTCATCATATATCTAAATCAAGATATTATTAGTAGGGTTATCACACTCCCTAGGGAGTCAAATGGAACAAAGAGGAGAGGCTTGAGGCCGCTAAAGCCAAAAAAATGTTTTCCTTCAAAATGAGCAACCCATAGAAGATAAAATGAAGTGAGGAAGGAAATAGTGCAATACCCTTGGGATGTGTTATACACTTGGCCTATCAATAATCATAATGTGAGAAATACGAGAACAATATTGCTAGAAACACAAAAATATCGCATGAAATTAGACAAGATGTGAAGATATTAGATTATTTAGAAGTAGAATGCAATATTCACTTGTCTCTTCAATGACAAAACATCCAACATAGCAGAGCTCAATTACAATAAAACTTGACAAGACTTCCTTTTTTATCTAATATTATATATAGTTTCATGACAACCGAAATCCTAACTACTCATGGACCCTTACACAATATAGGTTAACCACTTTATTTATTAACTATGATATCTTTATAACTAATTGTGGTCCATTTTCTATAGTTTGAGTCAACCACTTACAATTATTATTAATGTGAATAACTTCTTATAGGCTTTATTGACTCGACTAAATAATTATGACTCTGACGAGGCCCCTTTGGCTTATTATGTAAATAAAGGGGCTAGGGTTGGACCCTAACATGCCCTCCCTTCAAAAGCAGTTGTGTCCTCAACACTAAATCTATGGAAATTAATGAAGAATGGTGGTAGACTCGCATGTTGCATCCTTGGGAGAAGTGTCTTTCCATTTGATGAGGACTTCCTCAATTGTGCAGTCACAGAGATGTCTTTCTCAAGTATTGAGGACATGTTCGTGTCTGAACCAAAGTGAACCTTCCTCATCCAATTATGACATAAATGTTTGAACCCTACAATTTATCTCCATTACTTTCTTGAAGAAGGACACATGAAAGGATGGGTGGATTTTTTAGGTGGGTGGTAACGCTAGTTTTTAAACGATGAGACAGATATGCTAAATTACCTGATAAGGCCCATAAAATTTTGGGGCTAATTTATGGTAGCACTTGTCTTTGAGGAAGGTCTTATTATAAGGATGGAGTCACAAAAACACTTAGTCCCCACTTGAAATGTCCTCTCTGATCAATGTTAGTCGTCCTTTTGCTTCATCCGACTCTAAGCTTGATGGAGATCATCTTTGAGATGAATTATCATGGTGACATGGTTTTGTAGGTCCAAGCTTATCAGCTGCCTACAGTTTGGAAAATCCTATACAAATAATAAGATGGTGAAGGTGTAATTTGGGCATACACTGCTTCATATGTCGTCATCTTGGTGGTTTCATGATAGTTAGTTATATACCACCATTCAGATAAATGCAGCCACTATACCCATTGATGTTGTTTGTCTAAAGTGAAGCACCATAGATAGGTCTCCAAACATTTGTTGTCTACTTCTATTTGGTCATGTATTTGGGGATGATAAGTGGTACTCATTTGGAGTTGCGTGCCTGACATCTTTAATAATGTTTTCCAAATATTGCTTGTGAAATTGGGATCTCGATCAGACACAATAAAGTTCAGCATGTTATGTAGTTTGAATATTTGATCCATGAAAACTTGAGCCACCAATGTCAGGGTAAATGGGTGTCATAAAGAACAAAAATGAGCATATTTGGAAATTATATCAATAACCACCATGATGGCTGATTCATTGCCCGCGTTTGGGATACATGTAATGAAATCCATGGAGATATGTATCCAAACAAAAGATGGTAGTGAAAAGGGTTATAAAGTGCCTAGTTGCTTGATAGTATCCACTTTGTTGTTCTTGAAAATTTTACATTCAACTACAAAACTGAGAATGTCTTGTTTCATTCCGGCTTGAAAGAAAGAATGACATGTGCATGCATAAGTCTTATGAGAGGATGATTGTCTTGTGATAAGAAAGGAGTGCAGCTCTTCCAAGATGTAGATGCTACTTTTGTAGCTCAGTGACAAATTCCAACCATGGGTCTAGATTCCTCTTTTTTTGAGGACCGATTTTTACTATTGAAGTGCTCAATTTGGACAAGGGAAATTGGACTTTTGAATTATAGGCCCACATGTGCATATTTGATCCGGTCAGAACTAAAGAAAATTGGGAACCCTTGGAAGGCTATAAATACAAGTGACCTCAACCTCATTTGGAAAATAATCATGTGATATTATTCTATTCTCTTTTTTTTTGGCTCATAGAGGTCTGAGGCATGTCTGTTGAAAATGGATTTGCATGAAGGAGAAATTGCAGGGTTTGAAGCTCGCATTCATATTTTAGGGTTTTGGGTCTCACTCATAGGCATCACACAAAGAGATCTCGAATGGAATCTCTCAATGATCAACTCATCTGTGTGACTAAATCTTTTGATTCACGTGCACAACATGTCCTCCATGCAACTGACATCTAGGGTTTCTAAGTCACAATTGTAGGCATTCCAAAGGCTGATTTTCACTACAGTCACTGACTTACAAGCTCAAGGGAATGAATGGAACCTCCTAGTCGCATGCATGACTCCTCCTCCATTCGACTAGGACCTAAATGTTGAAATTTCAGTTGTCCAAAGTTTTCGCTCATTGACCACAACGTTTGGTAGTTGATCGTAGATAGTAATAGTTCATCATAGGCTTCTAAATCAGAGTTTTGAGTATGAGCATTGTTGGGTTCATTTCATGGATGTTGTTTAGTTTATTTTTCTATATAGTTGTATATTGATGGTTGTACTCTCTTTTCCTAAATAATATAATGACAATATAATAAGAACAATAATTTGAAAGGGTTTTACCCATAGTGGGTTTTTCCTTGGTCTTTGACCAGTCCTAGTGGATCTATGTGTGAATTCATTTATTCTATTATTCCTTTATGTTCTGCTACATTGATGATGATTATATTTTTCTTTCTACATAGTTGCATATGTTGTTGAATAATGATGTAAATCTAAATAACCTTATGATGTTATGGGGTAAATTTAATGTGTTCATGAAGAAATGAAATTATCAAAGCAAAGAAAAATATAGCCCTAAGAAAAATTAACATGGTATCAGAGTTGGGCCAAAGAGAAGTCATTAAATATCACCACTATGAAGACACCATTGATAGAAGCAAGAGAGGATGGAGGAGACCTAAAATAATTCTAGGGTTTGAAGGAAACCCTGGGAAATTTGGTTATTAGGGTTTGATGGATATTATGAGGTTACAGCTTGAAAGAAACCCTAATTTATGGAAAATATTTGAGATATGAAATCTAGAAACCCTAGAATGGTCAATGTGAAGATGCTTATGCACTTGTGACAGATTTGATGAAGCCCTATATGAGATAGTTTCTATTAGACCTGGTTATTGATGAAGTTGATGAATATATATTAAAGACAACAAGTGGAAAATGGACAGTGATGACTCTTGAAGGTTGGTTCAAGAGGGAGATGACCACCTCTCATTGAAGATAAGTATTTTTCAATTTATGACGCTCGGTTATGTCCTGACTTTTGTTTAGACTTATGGATCTAATTATTGTTTTGATTATTACTTATACTTCCTGCATGCATATTTGAGTATTTGGATGCTTCTAACCTCCTGATGAGTTGTGATAGGTGGATCCTTCTTGAGGATCATGGCTAGTGCAGGAAAAGAAGAACTAACATTTGAAAAGGTAAATATGCACCTGATGAAAAGGTGAAAAAGTGTTACAAGCTTCCTATGTAAAATAAGATGGTTCACAGGTATCTAAATACTACAAGGCATGTATATTGTTTCAATCTTATGTTTCAACTACAATATTGATGGAAAGGTAAGTCATAAGGTTTTATGAGAATGTCCCCTTCACAAATGGCTCATGCATGCATATGAAAGTGATTTGGATTCATAGTTCTTATTATGAAATGATGCACTTGGTATTGAAAAAGTATCTTACTTATTAGACATGATTAATTTCTTGATTCTATGAAGATACTTAGAAATATTTATTTTTGATATATTGGTATACTTGATGTTTGGCTAACATCTACTATTTTGGATATCTTGATCCTATAAAGAAGGTTAACACCTTGATTCTAATAGATGGTAACATGAAACTATAAATAATGTTTGTGAAAAGCATGGTAGCGATGATGATACAAGTGTAACAATCAGATTGATATTGAGGATATTTTGTTGACCGTAGTTATGTTTTGATGTGCTTAATAATTATGGCATATGTTAAAGTTGAATTCCCTAACTTGATGGAATAAGTTATGTGACAAAGAAGTAATGTTGTGGTCATGATTCTTGAAGTATACTCATATTAGCTATTTGACACTGGCCCTTGATGAAAGTTTTATATTATGTAATGATGAAGTAGTTGATGCTAAAATGTTATGACCATGATGGATATATGTATTAGAACCTCATATAGTTTGATTTCATGATCTAACAGTTATACTAATGCATGACAATATTATGATAGTTAGGTCGGTGAATTGAATGAAGGTGACAAAAGTGGCTTCCCATTAGAGGGAAAATCTCTCCATAAGATCTTTACTCCTATTATTATTTGCATTGCATGTATAGAATATTCTTTATTGTTGAAGTAAGATTTATGGACATGAATAGACAAATATATGATATTTTTGGTTTACAACAAGTTCTCGTATGAGAAGAGAGATTTTTCCTTACTATCAGCCTAAATTGCATGAAAGAAAGATTGAGGTTGGAGTTATAGCCTCTCATCTACATGGAAGAAATCCTATGGGTGTGGTTATGCCTAAAGGTCACAAAGCTAAAGTCTTATCCATAAAATACAGAATGCGCCATCAATATGACAATCTTATAGTTATGGAGAAGACATCAGAATGTCCTATGAGTAGGGAAGTTTGAATTTTTGACTTACTACAAAGAATGTGATTATGTTGACTAAAATTGTTTTTACAGGTGAGCAGAATATGCATATTAGCATATTATTCCAATTTGATAATTAAAGCTCATGTATGACAGTACCAATTGTAAGGGTTTGGCTAAATTTGGATGATTCATATAGATAAGCAATGTTTGGAGTTTTGACATGATGCTTAATAATGATTTATAATTTGACTTGATGTTGAGATATGTTTTGGGCTATAGATCTCACTAGGATAGAAAATTTGGGTTTTGACATGATGACTAATGATTTGATTTAACAACTGATTATTTTCCTTACGGGCACAGTGATTTTCATTAACTTGTATTGGTATTCTTTGTTGACATCATTAGATTTGACACATTGTTTGAAGTATGAATAGTTGTGATTCAACATGAAACAATATCACTATGAATGGATGAAACTTGTATGACTCATTCTTGATATATGCATGAAATGTATATGACTTTCCCTGATGTATCCATTCATATGTGGTACCAAAAATGATTTATATTATGATCATGATGATGACTTGATGAAGTTTGGTTTGATAGTACTTGATAAATGATGATTTTTTGGCATAACAATAGATGATGTCATAACTTGATATTTGAACACGAGCCCTACCTATCACTTGGTCTAAAGAACATGTTAAAGTGATATTGATGATTTTTATATTAGTTTTGATTTGGCATCTAAGGCTTGATAAGATAACTTAGTTGATTTCATTGCACAATATTGATTTATGTAAGGCTAAACAAGCTAATTTTGTCAATTATTGTGTTTTCATAATGCATTGTATGAAGCAAGCTCCCCGATCTTGATATGTTCACATTGAGAGTTATCTGGTGAAGCCAGGATGATGTGTCAATCCAAATGCCTACTTCAAAAATGGTCCAAGGTATGGCTCCAATTTTGGTTTTATATACTAATGGTCTATCCTTGACAAGAAATGGGCCTCTAATGATCAAAGTAAGAGGGAGATGGCCTCTTAATCTTGAAATGAAGAATCATGACATGATGTATTATGTTTGGAAGTTTGTAAAAGAAAATCTATATAGTTAAGCTATTAAAGGAAGTGGAAATGCAAATACTTGGACACTCCAATCAAATTTCAAGAAGTTATGAAATGTTATTGTTGAACCTATCTTTCTAACCAATATTTGATTCAAGCATTGACGTTCCATGTGAACACCCATCCATATATTCTTAGTCAATGCCCAATTCAACCACTTTATAGACATTGAGTTACCACCGAACTCACTTCGAGATATTTGCACGGGATGATTTATTATTGGTCTAAGACATTCTTCCTATGATAAGTGACTACATGGATGTACCGATGTTGATGCGATATTTGTTGATGAGATAACCACACTTGGGTATTGCCTTGGTATGATATTTTCCATTCTATTTTAGATGATAAGTTAATAGATTTAAGAATGACTGAGGTTGAGTATGATGTTGCTAGCATCGCTAATTGTGAGGTAGGACGAAGAAGCTCCTTGGAGAGATGTTTGAGTAGGTTTTGGATATGACACAAATGCATTATGATGTTAAAGAGTGGGAATTGATTGGAAAAGAATCATGTATATAGTTGGGAATGATATGCCTTCATATATTGAGAGAGTGTTGCTCTATGAGATAAGTTTAGGCTTGTGGTTGTTGCTCCGTGAGAGGGAAGATGAATATGATATCGTTTTTTTGTTATATATATATTTTTGTTCTGATATGATATTTGATTTGATGACCTGTATGAATAGGATACTATTTTTATTGAGACATGATGATTACCAGTTTTTGATCTATAGAGAGCATCATTGATAGAGGGCATTGAGCCATCTCTCCCCCCCCCCCCTTTGAGCTCCTAGGGTGTGTAATTGAGATGGAGGGCTCCTAGGGTTGAGGGACCTATAGAAAATAGGGTATCACCCCTATCTGTTACCCATAGGTTTGGATATTTTGCTTCCCTATCTTGGTCTTTATATGTTATACCCAGTTGGCATCATACCCACAAGTCGGGCTTGTTGGGATTGTCATTCCTTGTCTGGCCAACGACTTGAGGAGGCTTGGGGCATGTGATCCTTACCTTTTGGTAAGTCAAGTAATTAGCCCAAGCTAAGATTATGATGCAAGTGTTCTACCACATGACTATTGAGGGCCATTGTTGGGAATATTGGCAGACAGTAGGATGGGTTGAGATGTGCTCCCCTATATCACCTATTGCTCGATATGGGGTTGTAGATGTTTATCTCCCCCATAAGATTCCGAGTTGAGATGTGCTCCCTGATGTGATTCCAGGTTGAGATGTTCTCCTCGATGATATGCTCTCTAATGGTGACGTGGGTCATAAAATTGGCTCCCTGCTGATGTTTCCCAAGTGGTAGCGTTGGGCTCCCCACTGGTAGTAATTCTAGGTGGTAGTAGTGGCTCCCCAACAAATAGAAGATGGTAGCTTAGGCTCCCCTCCAATATCAATTTTTTTTATTCAATAATGTTCATCATATGAGTAGAGACAATTAATAGATGAGTAGGAATAAGTAGAGATGAACCAAGATGAGCAATGATGACATTTGATGATGAGATACTCGAGATTGGATATGATTTTATGAGAGAATATTTGTGATGATTAAATGATGTAGTTTTAATTTCTCCCTAGCTAAGAGGGAGTGTTAATTTGGCATCTTAATGACAAATTTCAACCATGGGTCTAGATTCCCGTTTTCAGGAGGACCAATTTTGACTATTGAAGTGCTCAATTTGGACAAGGGAAAGTGTAATTTTGAATTACAAGCTCACATGTGCATATTTGATCAGGTCAACCCTAAAGAAAATTGGGAACCCTTGGAAAGCTATAAATATAAGTTACCTCAAACTCATTTGTACAATCATCATGAGGCATTATTCTATTATCTTATTTGTTTAGCTCGCATAGGTTTGAGGCAGGTTCACGAAGAATGGGTTCACACAAAGGAGAAATTGCAAGGTATGAATCTCATATTTCTATTTTAGTGTTTTGGGTCTCAATTGTAGGCATGACACAGAGATATCTCGAATATAGTTTCTTGTTGGTTGGGTCATCCGTGTGACTGAATCATTTTAGTCATGCATACAACACGTCCTCCATGATATTGATGTCTAAGGTTTCTAAGCCATAGTCGCATGCTTTCCAAAGGCTGATTTTGAAGCGTAGTTGTTGGCCTATAGGCTCAAGGGAGTGACTGGAGCCTCCTAGTCGCATGTAAAACTCCTCCTCCATGCGGCTAGGACCAAAATGTTAAAATTTTAGTTATTCGAAGTTTTCACTCATTGACCGCAGTGTTTTGTAGTTGATCATGGATAATAACAATTCAATACAGGCTCTTTAATCAAGGTTTTGAGTATGAGAATTGCTGGGTACATTTCATGGATGTTGTTTAGTTGAATTTTTCGAATTGTTGTATATAGATCATTGTACTCTATTTTTTTGAATCATTCAATGAAAATCTAATAAGAAGAATAATTTGAAAGGTTTTCCCCTGGTCTCCGACCAATCTTGGTGTCTCTATGTGTGAAACATTTTCTTCTATTTTTCCTTTATATTTCACTACATTGATGATGATGATATTATTCTTTCTACATAGTTACATATTTTATTGAATAATGATGTAAATATTAATAATGTTATGAAGCTATGGGGTGAATTTAACATGTTAATGAATAAATGCAATTATCAAAGAAAAGAACAATATATACCTAAGAAAAATTAATAGCAAGTTTTGAGGGTGGAGTTCAAGGAGAGCACCACCTAATCCTTATAGCAAAGAATATCATCCTTCCAAGAGTAACCCTATGAGGAATTAGGATATACTTGTAACCTGCTAATGAGTTGGGATAGAGAGTGGTGGGAGAACCACTCATGATGAACCTCTTCAATCTAAGATGATATGGACAGAGAGAGGGAGATAAGGGTTCCATCTTCCTCAAATTGGTGAGATAAGGAATCAATCATCACATTGTCACATCCCTTCTTGTATGCTATCTCATAATCATAGTCAACATTTTGGTGATCCATTTATTTTGTTGTGGTGATGATAGATGTTTCTCCAACAAATACTTCAGGATATGATGATCAATGCGTATTTAAAAAAATATCCCCATTAAGTATGGTTGTTAAGTGTCTACTGCATGTAGATGGCCATCATTTCTTTCTCATTCATAAATTGACCCAATCGCTTGCCACTAATTTGGTGACTGGTGAAAGCCATTGGTCGACCTTCCTGCATTAATATTGTCGCAATTCACGTACCTGAAGAATTAGATTCATTTACGCAAGTTTTTTTGAAGTAGTGCCAATACTGGTGTGGATCACACGACCTATTTGATAGCCAAGAATTCATGTTGAGCAGTGTTAATATAGAGAAATGATTTTTTCTTGAGAAGATTAGTTAGGGGCCTAAAAATGCATCCATCATTTCTAGAAAATTTGTGATAGTAGCTTGTGCGACCCAAGAATACCCTCAATATATTCAAGGTCTTTCATTTGTGCTAATCTTGCATTTCTTGAATATTTTTAGGATCAACCCTTACTCTGGCATGACCCACAATGTGTCCCAAATACTCCTCTTATTCTATGCCACAAGAACACTTTGATAGTTTGAAAAATGATTTGTGATCCTACAGAAGTTGCAATACCTTGTCAAAATGCTAAAGATATGTGTGGCATGATATGTTATAGATGAGGATATCATCAACACAAACCAAGATGATCTTTCTTATATGTGGTTTCAGAAGTTGGTTCATGAGGCTCTGAAAAGCTGACGGGGAATTACAAAGACCAAATGGCATGACCAAGAATTTGTAATGGCCTTCATGGGTTTTGAAGGTTTCCTTGGGAATTCCATCTTCCTTTATCTTTATTTAGAGATAACCTAAGCAATGTTCTAGCTTGGAAATTTGTCCTTGATGGTAAGCTTGTTAAGGGCCCAAAAATATGGACACATGCACCATTTTCCATCTTTCTTTCAAAACATGACCACTAGGGATGAACAAGGGTTGGTGCTAGGATACATAAAACCTACTTTGAGGAGATCCTTGATAATTTTTTCAATCTCATCCTTTTGTGCAAAAGGATATCTATAGGGTCATACATTGGGTGGTTGGGTCCCTAGAAGAAAAGGGATGATATGATCATGTTCACCCCTATAGGGTAGAAGCTCCTTGGGTTTTTCAAAAGCCCAGTGGTGGTGATCCAATACCTTTTGCATATCTAGATAAATGTTAGCAGGAGTGGATTCAATGGCATGGATGGCATTGGATTATGTTATTACCCCATGATGGAATTTTTTTAAAGGCTTCTCCATTCAATACAAGCTGATGATAGTAGGAACACCTGCCTAGAGTCCACACCATGTATGAGTGTGGTAGTTTTTCTTAAAGCTCATATAGATGTATTGAAAGTACATAGTGATAGGGCCTAGTGTGTGGAGCCATTCAGCACCAAAAGTGATGCCACTACCACCCATTTAAATTGAAAACATGTGGGTTTTAAGGTGATAATCCCCCATCATAAGCTTAACATTTTCACAGTGTCCTTCACATTTCATGGCCCCCCCATCAGTGATAGGGAGTTTGAAATTAGTTATCGTCCTCACAAAATAATGAAAAAACTTTGCTACCCTCTTATAGATAAAATTATGCATACTTCCACTATCAATCAACATGACCACTAAACTATGTTTAATGAAACCTCTGACTTCAAACAATTGTGGAGAATAAATGTTCACTAAGGCACATAATAAGTTAATAGGCTCATTTGGTGGAGATATAATATATTTGACCATGTCCATGGATGTTTGAGGTGCACTCTCTTCCTCCTCATTTAGTTCAGCTGATGGACCCTCATCTATGAAGCCATTTCTAGTAGCATCGATTTGAAAGAATTTTGGTTCCTTGCATTTGTTTCGTGGGGAGTATTTTTCATCACAATAGTATCATAGCCCTTGCTTTTTTCTTTCAAAATTTTTTACCAGCAACATATTTTAAACCTTAAATTTTTAGGTGGGACCCATGGTAGGGGTGGGACCTACTTGGGGGGCGAAAGTTGGATGGTTGAATTGGGAATTTAGTGCAATTTCTGCATCTAAGGCCTTTTGGGATGCTTCCAACCAAGTAGCTAGTTGATGCATTTGAACATGGGCTTGGACGACTTCCTTTAAGACATTGATGAAACATTCCATGTAAAAGGCATCTCCTAGACCCTCAATTCAGATGGCCAATTGTTCAAAGGTTGTAATGTAGTCACATAGTATACCAGTTTGTCTAAGTGTTATAACCCTATTTGCCACTCCATTACCCAATATCAACTTTTGTTTGGCTAAAATGCGTCCCCTTTCACCTTTTCTTTTAATTATCTGAGATTTATACCATGATAAAAGGGTGGAATTAAATTATTTAGTTATTTCTCTATTGGGTGCAGGATCCCCCAACGAAAGTTTCAAATTTTTGTCAAAATTGATAACTCCGATGTAGAGACTTCGCATTTTGTGGGCGCAGAGCTAGTAACTTGTAAATGAATCATAGGGTTGTTCGCCCTTAATTTTGTAATGTAATGTCGCCTGTAGAGATTTACCCATGGTCCGAAAACCATGGATTGTATAAATAGAGTGAGGCTCCAAGTTGTAAAGGAATCAATTAGGAATCAGAAGTCTAAGGATGAAGAACTGAGTCGTATCTTAAGGGTAAAGTCAAGTCTTTGGGTCGTAGAGTAGGAGAAGGTTATGCAACTGAGTGCGCAGAGGCCTAGTACTCTGCATCTGAGTGCATGGGCCCCTACAACTGAGTGCGCAGGGTAGGCTGAGTCTGTAACCATTGAAGCATTAATAAAGAGAATTTTTATATCATTCATGTGTATTTATCTCTTGTTTTTTTGTATTGAATGTATTGGGTATAAATTACATTTCTATTGTTTATATGGTGCGCAAACATGTATGAATATGTTGAATAAGTCAATGCAAGATCAAATATCTGTTTATGTGGAGTTAACTACCCTTAGGAAGAAAATAAGGAAGGTATGCGGTATAATTTATGGAAATAGCGCAGATCACTTCCTTAGCAGTGTGAAATCACCTCATCCCTTGGTTAAGGCTGTGCAAAGGTGATTATAACAGATCGTGAAGGTCTCGCAGGTCATCATAGCATGCAAAGTTACCTATGCAAAGGTAGGCACAGTTGGACTAAATCGACCCCTCATACATCTCAAGGGTGCAGAAACTTGGTTCCAGCATGCCCCCATACTACTTTGGGTGAGACTTCAGTCTGCGCTCCTTGGGTTGATGCTGAAAGGGCCAGTAGTGTAGGGATTTGTTTTGCTAATTAGCTTTGAACCTGGGTCAGGCCCCATCAAGCCAACAAATGGTTTTGTTGTCGAGATTAGAATCTTCATAGAGATGCCTGATGTCGTACCATTGGATTCCAACTAAGAAGGAAATTGAAGGCTGGTTGTACAAAAGAACTCACGAGTTTACGACGCAGGAAAATAGGAACCTACGAGTATCAAAAGAAGAGTGGTTAGATTGCTACCTATACACAGAGATCCACTAAATTTTCTTCGTGTCTTTCCCTACTGAGTTTTACGACTGGATCGCGAAGCTAGTAGATAGCCATGGAAGGTGGAAACTCGACAATCCTATTGTGTGGACCCCAGAGTTAGTGCACAGGTTGGAAGCATCGAGGGATAAGATCATGTGCAGTGTTGATCATTGGCTCGATCGGATTATAGGAGGCTTCATTACTGAGTTCGCGGTTGACACCTCAGTTAGCTATAACGAGGAAGAGTGATGCTTTCTCAAAGGACCGCGAGGTAAGTACGTAAGGTCTTTGAATACTTGGATTAAAATTCTATTGTGTGAAAATAGGGTTATGCAATTACCTTAATGTTTGAAGTTATATGAAGTGGAAAAAATAACAAGAACGAAGGAAATAAGGGACCAGAAAATAGCCCCTTGATTTCACCTACATGAGGGGATGAGGAAGAGCTTGGGAAGGTCTCGCCGCAAAGTGTGATCCATCTGATAAGGTAAAGGATTCCACGAATACCACCCCCACCCACACCACTACCATCTTCACCGCCTTCACCTCCATCTTCACCCGTACCACCTCTTCCAGCACTGCAATTCAATATGGCAAGCACGATAAAGTTGCCTGTGTTCAAGGGATTGGGGAATGAGGATCGGGACCAATTTTGGTTCATTGTAAGAGCTGTATGGGAACCATAAGGAGTTACAGATGACAATATAAAGAAGGAGACACTGGTTAATGCCCTGCAAGATCATGTGCTAACCTTGTATATTAAGAACTCCAATGATAATCCAAATGCAGGAATCGCGGATATCCAGGCAGTGCTAAATAGAGAATTTAGCAGACCAAATTCTAAAGCACAGTCGATCATTGGATCCACAGAGACCATGATGCTACTAGGCAAGACTCCTTAGGAGTTGGATCAGAGGCTGAAGTGAACAATTCACGAAGCTAATATGAATCTGACGGATGGACAACAATGCGAATGGTTTGTAGTGTCACTAACACCACATCTGAGGAGTGCGCTATCAGAACAGAAGCTAACGACTTAGGCAGAGGCCGTAGAGATCGCGATGAGGCTGCATGAGACCCCGATGCAAGATCCTAACATGGGAGTTCAACAGATCCACATGCAGATGAATACTTTATTCCTGGAGATGCAGAGTCTGAAATAGGATAAGGCAACTCGACCAGAAGTGCTCGAAGAGGTGTGGTGCGTAAAAGCAAAGGTCAAGGTCATGAAAATTTTCATGAATTACCTCATAGGAGGAGGACCGATGCCATTAAGGTCGTAAGCATAAGAAGGACCTAGTGCAGCACCTGCTTTGTGGTGCACGATTTGTCAAATAGGTGGAAAACATGCTACGGACAATTGCCATTTGTTACAAAAGTATACACAAAATTTGCAACAATTGTTTTGTAACTTTTGTAGGTTGGTGGGACATGATGAGCATACTTGTAGAAGCTATGATTTGATGATAGATAGAACTCCCACCTATAGAGTTCAGGCTGAATCGTGACCCTTAGACTAGAATGTAGGAGTGGCGCGAACAAGATTTCAGTGGCGTAGATGAGGCTGAGGCGGAGGGGGACTTGGAAGAGGTCGTGGCCAATTGATATGATAGAGTTGTGGAAGGCCAAGACATTATGGCCATGATTGTATGAATTCAATGCAGCTGTCGTGTTTATATTGCACCTTATTTGATCATGAGACAAAAGATTGTCCTACGCTGATAGCTAGGATACGTGACAAAGGAACGCTACCACCTCCCTCGACTTAGAACCTACAGATGATGAGGTCTGAGCTACGTGAGGAAGATCCAAAGGTGAAAATTGTGCTCCGAAGTGGAATTGCAATGGGAGATGACAAATGCAAACAACTAGAAGATAGTAATTTGATTTGCAAAGCCCCAGCGAAAGAAGAAGAGTTTGATTTGGATCGGGAAACCTTCATGGAAGCTAAGAAGAGATTTACGGAGGCTTCCACTTCAGGGAGCAAAGATAGAGTGAAGTCAGAGATGGACCCATCTATGCTCACAACATTCTTGGAAACATGTATGAAGTTATTGCGTGACAGTAAAGCTATAAAAAGGGTTACAAGAAGTCATTAACAGATGCGCTGGGACCATGCCAGGAGAACTGTGCATATTCAGGAAGATCGGAAAACATAAAACCAGAACGGGACGAGAAATGAGACTAACCGCATAGATTGGAGAATATGAGATGGATCAAGTTATCCTAGATTTAGGATTAGATGTGAATGTTCTGTTGATGAAGACATGGGAGCGAATGGGGAGACCTACATTGCAGTGGTCTCTTATTCAACTATGAATGGTGAACCAACAAAAAATAATACCCATGGGGCGATTGTAGGGCATAATTGTGGACATTGAGGGAGCGAGCACACTAGAATACTTTGAAGTGATAGAGATTGTTGACAACAACAATCCCTACCCCGTGCTCTTAGGAATTTATTGGGCCACTGACATGAATGGGGTGATTAATCTGAAGAAGTGCAAGATGACTTTTGAGAAGAATTCATTACACGTAGTTATACCCATAGACCTAGTTGAAGGGTCGTGCTATATAGAGTCATTGCACGACTATGAAAGTGATGATGATATGGACTACATCTATAAGATAACAGCGCGAAACCAGGACTAGGTGAATCCCACTGTGGATGGATGGATAGCATGGGAGCACGAAAGCTCCTGTACTTCAGATTCATATGAGGAGATGGATCAGTGGAAAAATGAGTTACATGAGGTAAATATGCTTAATTGTAATATGATGACAAGTTTTCTGCATTCTGTATCGACAGAAGTAAGAGACCTGCCTACCTATGATGGCCTAAGTGAGGTAGATACCTTCTAGAATAAATTTGAAAGGGAGGGGCCAGAAAGGAAACACTTCCAGGCCTTGGATTGTGTACTGCGCACTACTCCTGCGAGGTGGTGGGGTATGCGCAAAGGGAGCTTTGACGACTAGCGTGAGTGTAGGGGAATGATGTGCTTACAATTTGGGAAGCCTAGGGTGTGACTGACAGATAATTACAATGGGCAGGATGATCAATGCACGCGTCTAGCCAAATGGATGTAGGCCTATGGGGAAAAGCCACAACCTGAGTGGGTACACCTGTTCTGTCATACCTTGGATGTTATACCAATGAACTAGTATATAGAAACAGAGCTCCACCACGGGACAGGTGAATGGCATGTTTTGTGCAAAGGGTTTGTGATGACCTTCAATTTTGAGGATGAGTGGGATAGTATTGATGAAGCGCTACAAGAGGTAAAAGCAACCATCTTTAGGATACCACAAGAGCCGGTAGAATCGATACATCCTGAATGGGCTACTCAGCTGAGCTGCATGTTAGAATTTTATAATTTAATTACCAAAGAAGAAGATGAAGATCTGCGGAAAATTAACATTCCAGAGACGGAAGGTCACCGCAAGGTTCAGGGGCTGCAGATTGAGAATCCTAACATAAACGCGCTGATGAAGACTAAGCAGGTGAATATTGGTACAGAGGCGGAACCTAAAATTGTGAATATTGGAGATTATTGGGATGGCCCGATGGTGGATAAGGTCACTGAATTACTCTACGAATATCAAGACTTATTCCCGACCAAGTTTACAGATTTGAAAGGAATAATCAGAGATTTAGGGGTAATGAAGATCACGTTAAAACCCGAAACAAAGCCAGTTAAGCAGAGGCCATATCGCTTAAATTCGAAATACAAGGAGAAGTTCCACGTAGAACTAGACAAGATGCTCATGGCAGTCATCATTGAGTCTATGGAGGAATCCGATTAAGTAAGCCTGATGGTGGTACAAGAGAAGAAATTGTTGGAAGAAATAAGAATATGTGTGGATCTCAAAAAGTTGAACGACTCGTGTGTACATGATCCATTCCCAACTCCGTTCACAGATGAGGTGTTGGACAATGTAGGTGGTAAGGAAGCATATTCTTTCATTGATAGATTCTTAGGGTACCACTAGATAAAAATTGTGCCATAGGATAGGAGCAAGACAACCTTCGCGACTGAGTGCGGTTGCTTTCAATATACTATCATGCCATTTGGATTGAAGAATTCCCCTGCTACCTTTTCATGCATAGTTGTTACGGCATTCATGGAATATATTCACAAGTTCTTGGAGGTATATTTTGATGATTGGATTGTATTTGGGCTGGTTAGGTGCCATGTAGCCAACCTGTGCTTGATGTTGGACACATGTCGAAGATACCAAATTGCACTCAACCTCAAGAAGTGTACATTTCTTGTTCCTTTGGGAACCTACTGGGGCATGTGGTTTGTAGACAAGGGTTGATGGTAGACCCCATGAAAATTGCGGTGATTTAAATTTGCAAGCACTACGGAGTGCGAAGCAGTTGCGCACTACTCTGGGGCATACAGGGTACTACAAGAAGTTCATCAAAAGCTATGCCAGATCACCATGCCTATGGAAAAACTATTGAAAAAGGATGTCATGTTTTGTTGGAACGATGACTGTAAGAAAAGCCTAGATGTATTAAAAGAAAAGATGGTTACTACGCCGATTCTGGTCTTCCCGAATTGGAAGAAAGAGTTTCATGTCCATGTTGACATGTCGAGTATAGCACTAGGGGAACTACTAACACAGGAGGTTGGAGAAGGCTTGGATTACCCTATCACATTCACAAGTCATGGATTATCTAAAGCAAAAAATAATTATTCCACCACTGAACGCGAGGGACTGACTATGCTGTATGCACTCCCGAAATATCAGCACTACTTACTAGGGGGATACTTCAAGATGTATCCAAATCATTCCGTGCTAAAATACTTGGTTAATGAGCCTGTGTTGTGCCGGGTGCATATGCAGATTGCTTTTATTGGTCCAAGAATATGATTTTGAAGTTGTAGTGAAGCCTGGATGATTGAACACAGAACCAGATGACCTGTCACACATTGAGACAGGGGAGGAACCTACTAGTCTAGATGAAGGATTATATGACGTGTAGCTCTTTGTTGTGCATGTAGTGGATGGACATTTTGAAGATATAATTCACTTTCTCACGACTGCAACTGTGCCAAAAGGGTACTATGTCTAGTAGAAGAAGGAACTAGTGGTGCACGCAGCATATTTCTCTATCATTGTGGGGCACCATATAAGGTGGGGAATGATGAGATACTGCGAAGGTATGTACCTACATTTAAACGAATCAATATCCTTGCAGATGCGCATGGGGGCACTGCGGAAGGACATTATGCAAGGAGATCCACCGTGGAAAAGATTCTCTGCGCAGGGTTGTGGTGGTTGACCCTTCATCAGGATTCTAAATCACATTGTAAGGCCTATGATGTATGTCAAAGAACAGGTAAACCATCATGGAGGTACGAGATGTCTTTGAATACACAAGTGACATTGCAACCCTTTGAAAAGTGGGTGATTGACTTTGTAGGACCTATCAAACCTCAAGGAAAGGTAGGCGCGAGATATATTATCACTGCGACACAGTACCTAACTAGTTGGGCAGAAGCACAGTTGGTAAAAGATTGCATGACCGCAACAACTGTGAAGTTTCTATTTGAACATGTATTGACATGATTCGGATGTCTGAAGATCTTGATGAGTGATTGTGGTACGCATTTCCTGAATGAGATGATCAACGTGCTGACAGAAGAGTTTCAGGTGTATCATTAGAAAAGCACACCGTATCACCCACAAGCTAACGGGACAATAGAAACGTTTAACAAAGTACTAGAGACTGCACTAACCAAGGTATGCGATGTGCAGCAAAGTGATTGGGACCTACACATACCCACAGTATTATGGGCTTATAGGACAACATGTAAGAGACTGACGGGACAGACACCTTTCCGGCTTGTTTATGGAGTGGAAGTTGTAATTCCTATGGAATACATCATTCCTAGTCTGTACATAGTGATGCTCATAGGTATGATAGATCACGGAGCCCTGGAGGAGAGGTTCGCACAATTGGAAGAGCTCGAAGAAGAATGGTTTTTGGCTAGATTTCACCAGCAGGTACGAAAGTAGTGCAAAAAGGCATGGAATGAGTGACATATTAAGTTGCGCACCTTCAAGGCAAATGATTCGGTGTTGTTGTACAATAGTAAATTTGATAAATTCCCAGGGAAGCTTAGAATGCATTGGTTGGGACCATATGTTATTAAGGAGATCACAGATGGTGGTGCGGTGTAGTTGGTTAAATTGAATAGCGAACTCTTCCTAGGAAAAGTCAATGGTAGTCAGTTGAAGCCATACATAGGTGGCCAGCCCATTTGACTGGCTGCAAGAAACACAGTCTTAGTGCTCCAGTAAGCTGAAAGGAGGTGTGGGACTATAAACTACTTTGCCCGAGAGTTGTGCAATGACAGGACTGCATGCAGTAGCAAAGTGTCACAAGGTCCACGTCAGCACGAGGGTAGCTGCTCTGCCGCATGGGTTGGTTGGAAAGTGACCATTACAGTCACTATTCACGATGTGATGCTTGGTTTGAGACCAAATGGAGTGGGTGGCAAGCATTTAATACAAACTTTATGGGCTAGATTTGGGAAAATCTGCCCCCAAGGGAGCATTAATGGACTAAAAATGGGGCGAACGGTTGAATTTGAATTCAAAAGGTGCTATAAATTGCAAAGGGCTTCCCAGAAAACAACACTTGGCCATTCAAGAATTGATTTGTTGCACACCTAGAGATTCATGAATCTAGATTTGTTTGATCTTTTTAAGTTGAAGTCGTTATTTGAGCACTTACCTGAGCTGTTGAGAGAATTGTGGAATAGCAGTATAGGAGCGCCTGAGGAAGCCATGGATACCAGAGCAATGACTGCTAAGGAGGCCACGCAAGCCATAACGGTAGGTGAAGCCCTAGAAAGTGTCGGGATAGTGGCAGGAATCCCTAAATCATCATGCACACCGAGACCTGAGAAATACAAGCAGCATATGGTACCAGTGCCCGTGCCCCCTAGAAACCCGCTGAGAATGAGGCTTACTATGGAAGAAAAGGGGAAGACGATCAATTTGGAAGTCGATGAGGAGGAGGAAGTCTTTGAATAAATCTTGGTAGAGGAGGAAGATGACGTAGAGATGGAGGTGGAAACCTAGGGTGTAGACCCTCTGACTAGGCTACCCACGTATGTTCCTCTATGAAAGGGGAAAGTAAGGGTGCCCAGGGACCTAGATGAGAGCAATAGCTCTTTGTAGACCTTGCTGCTCCCCAACAACATCATCTTTGACAGAGTGTACTTGGGGTAAGTGCTAGTATTAAAATTTGTAGACTGGGACCTTGCAGACCACGAGAAATTCCCACATTTGGCAACCGTGCAACTCAATTGCTAGAAGAAAAACACACCACTGAGAGTTATAGAGTTGGAGCCATGTCAATGGCTAGAAGGTGTAGAGAAGGTAGGAATATTAAACCTGCTCTGGGTGCCGCATTACCATCACGCCCGAGCGACTCTTTTTGTCATCAGGCAGCTGCTCTACCTGTTGCATGATGGGTGCTTATGGCTGGAGGAGCCCATTCCCATGACAGATCATCTGATTCATAGAATTACCTAGCTCCCTTGCAAAGTGGAGGACCCAACGAATATCTTGGAGGGTAAGAGTGATGATTTGGCCATCGTGGAGGCCATGAAGAAGAAATTCAAGTTGGAGAAGAAGAAAAGAGGGTACGTGATCTCTAGCATCAATAATGTGGTGGTGAAATTTGCGCTGTAGATACTGGCTGGGAAGGTTATGTGGAAGTGTCGCGTGGATGAGGTGCCTATGTCGGTGGTTGCACTTGCAACACAAGGCACAAAAGGGGTCCAATTTAACTAGGCAGATTACTTGTGTAGAGAGTTCCTGGAAAATTTCCGTGAGGCACAGGAGCAGGGGAACACCTTCTACTATGCATGGCTTCTACTATCCATACTGCTGGTGGCTTAGGAATTGCCCGAGGACAACCAGTTACCGACGATCGCGTAGGATCTTCTAGAGGCAGTGAAGTACGCTTCGCTGTGGGCAACTAGAGATGCACATAGAATCAAAGACAACAAAATATTCTGGGTGTTCATGGAGATGAACATCACAATGGGGATTAATCATCATCTGCAGTTATCGCCCACTATTTACAATAGTCTACAGAGCTTCGTAGACTTCAAGGAGAACTTCCATCATGTGTACATCAAGGCAAGGAAGGACCCCGTGAAGGCATGGAAGGAGATACCTTATCTGGCAACGGACGATGTCATATTCATTATGCTTGATTCGTGGCTACCAGAGTGGCACGCTCTAGCCAGCTCTGTGGTGGAAGTGGAGAAGTTTGCCACACAGATGAAAAAGGAGGTGGAAAAACTGTAGATGGCATAGTTGGCAGAGAAGATAAGGAACGAAGTAGCAACAGCCAAGGCGCAGGAGGTGTGTGATGCTATGAAGGCGATGGAAGAGAAACGAAAGGTAGCAGAGAAGGAGAGCGAAGGCCAGAAGTCGCCTTCACTGAACAGGAAATATATCTAGAGGAAGGTGGCACAGGACCACAAATAGTGTCCACACAGTTGAAATGATAATGCACAAGAGAGCAGGTGGGGCCGCAGAAGAAGTTGAAGGCCTCAAAGACTTCTTTCGACCTGATCACCCTCACTAAGGGGGATCTACATGACATTGGGGAGACGGTGAGGGACGTCACTGTGGAGGCCCTCTAGTAGTTTGCAGAGGAACACTAAAAGGTGTTGGGGCCCCTCCGAGCACAGATACAGGAGTTGTACATGTGCACTCCATAAGCTGATACTGTGTCAACTAGCCTCACACTAGGCACGACAGTGACTAAGGAAATGTTGTGTGCCCACATGACTAACACCATAGTGCTACCAGAGGGAGCACTCGTGACAAAAAATGAGGTCGACAAGCATATGGTTAGTGGATTAAAGGGGATAGGGATAAACATGGTTGCGCTCCCTCGGGAGACACTCTATGTTTTGCAAGACAAAGTTATTGTAGAACTGCGAGCTAAGGAGGGTCACATGCTCCAGGTCATGAGCGAGAAACGCATCAACATCGAACAGTTGAGCCTGCAGTGTGATGAGTTAGTGGCACAGAACCAACAGATTGTGCAGGTGGTCGACCAAGCTTGCCAAATGGTCCCGGAGCTGGCCATCCAAGCAGAGGAACCAACAGAGGTGTGCATCTAGAAACTAGCAGTAGTGGTGCGCAAGGCTAAGGAAGAGATGGCCAAGGTTCAGCTGGAGTTGAACCTTCAGATATCCAAGCTACAATTGAAGGCACAACCTTCAACTCCACCATAGAATAAAGAACAGTGTGCCAGCATGATTACAACAGCCATAGCGGAGGTCAACAGTGCAGTGAAGGACTGTATAAAGCTATCTGAAGAGTCGTTCAAGGTTCTCACCACTCTGCAGGAGGAATCGAACATACAGTGCCTAGAAACATAGGCACGTGAGCTGCGACAGAAATATGATGTGATAAAAGGGACGGCATAGACGGTTTCCCTTACACAAAGACTAGCACAGATGCAGCAGGAAAAAGCACTCAAGGAGTAGGTGGATGCTTCTCGACACAAGGAAGCAGTTTTGAAGGCGCACGTACAACCATGGATTGATGAGGCATTCGTCATTATAGCCTCTATTGAAGCAAATCTCTCGTAGATGCAAGGCATACAGGAACAGGTTCAAGAAAGCAGTTCATCCACAGTGGTCTTTGAACAATGTGTCTAGGAGGTACAATAGGCAGCTACTCAGTGTGTTTCCAATCTTACAGTGATCCAAGCAGAGTTTAGAGGTATTCACACAAAGATCTTTGCACTGACAAAGTGACTTGAGGGCGAGTCACGATGTTTGTGTTGGGGGCCTGTTGGGTGCAGGATCCCCCAAGGAAAGTTTCGGGGCTTAGAGCCCAGATTTTGGTCAAAATTGATAACTCCGATGTAAAGACTTCACATTTTGTGGGCGCGGATCACGTAGCTTGTAAATGAATCATAGGTTTGTCTGTTGTTAATTTTGTAATGTAATGCCGGCTGTAGAGATTTACCCATGCTCCGTAGAATGTGGGATTGTATAAATAGAGCGAGCCTCTAAGTTGTTAAGGAATCAATTAGGAATCAGAAGTATAAGGATGAAGAGTTGAGTCGTATCTGAAGGGTAAAGTCTAGTCTTTGGGTTGTACAGTAGGAGAAGGTTCTACAGCTGAGTGCGCAGAGGCCTACTAGTCTGTAACTAAGTGCACAGACCCCTATAGCTGAGTGCGCAGGGCAGGTTGAGTCTGTAACCATTGAAGCATTAATAAAGAGAAGTTTTATATCATTCCTGTGTATTTATCTCCTGTTTTATGTATTGAATGTATTGGGTATAAATTAAATTTCTGTTGTTTATATGGTCCATGAACATGTATGAATATGTTGAATAAGTGAATGCAAGATAAAATATCTATTTATGCAAAGTTAACTACCTTTAGGAAGAAAAAAAGTAAGGTGTACGTTATAATTTAGGGAAATAGCGCATATCATCGCCTTAGCAGTGCAAAATCACCTCAGCCCCTAGTTAGGGTTGCGCGAAGGCGATTATAATATATCACGAAGGTCTCACAGGTCATGACAACATGCAAAGTGACATGCACGAAGGTAGGCATAGTTGGACTAAATCGACCCCTCATACATCTCAAGGGTGTAGAAACTTGGCTCCAGCATCACCCCATACTACTTCGGGTGAGAATTTAGTCCGTGGTCTGCGGGCTAATGCCGAAAGGGCCAGTAGTGTAATGATTTGTTTGGCTAATTAACTCTGAACCTGGGTCAGGACCCATCAAGCCAACAATTTCTCATAATTAATTTTCCAAAGCATTATGATTATGAGATAACAATTATTTCATAATTAAGATAATTGAGAAAAATCTCACAATTGTGAAAAAGGTTTCTAGAGTTTTCCATTCCCAAGGAGATCAACTTGAACCACTTGTGTATGAGTTGGCTAGGTGTCCATTATTGTAGAAGTTTCCTAACTTCACAAGCCCCTATGTGTCTAGATGCATTCTCCTAAAGGACAGAATGAGCCTATATAATCTCACCAAGAGGAAAGAAGGAAGAGGGAGTATCCAAACTATAGCACTAGAGCTATATTGTATTGGGAGAGGAGACCATGCTTCAAGCCAAAGGAGAGCATATTATTTGTTGAAGTTATACATGTGATGTACTTTCGTTCATATGGTTAATATAAATCTATGTTCCATCCCCTTATATCATTTTTGTAGTAATTTATATGTTTGATTTCTAGATGTTTTGAGCTGACGATATTCTGCGGGAGATCACTTGTCATCTTTGTTTGGTTTTTTTTGTAAGATTTGGATCGAGAATGGATGAAAGAGATTTCTTGATTGGAGCACAAGGATTCTACATCAGGCCCAAAACCCTTCACCAACCTGCGAGGAGGCAAGATACTTGGTCATACTTTGTAGCATCAGAAATTGCATTGAAGTTGCATGCATGGCCATCTTGATTGGGGATTGATATTAGATTATTTTAGCCATTTTTTTTTGTTTTATGATGATCTCAATCAGCAACGAAATGATGAAGAGATAGCTCCTTGCATAATTAAATGCAACACTAAGCTTAGTGAGGCAACCCAGAAAGTGAGATTCCCTATCAAAAGGGGCATATATGGATTTCAAGAACATGTTCCATGTTGGCCTCCCTAGAACATGTTCCATCACTCTTAGTCTAAGTAAAGGGATCCCACATGTATTTTAGTGTCATCATCCTAGATACTATTGAGTTGGAAATATATTTCCATTTTTGCCACCCATACTACTATGTTAGAGCCATCAAATTTATACATGTCAAGCTTGGGCATCTTGTGGCTCGAATATTGGTGGCCCCATTGAAATGAAGGTGGTGGATGGATTCTCCCTCCACGTGGGCATATACATTATGCACATCCCCCATGGTTTCTTTAGCCTTTCTCAAGGCACCTAGTACTATTGCTTGGTTTTTGGCATCAAAGGACTACTGGAAGTCCTAGAATTGTTTCTCTATTTTTCCACCTTCTCCGCAGCCATAGTTTGAGCCCTGGTACTTATCATACACTAGCCCTAGTAAAATTTTAAGCTTACTTAAGATTAGTATGGTTGGAAATAGGGTGACCTCATGAGTCTATTGATGTGGATCACTTGAAATCACTCTTGGAAAAACCTTGGGACCACATGAAAATTGGGGAACTTACTGGCGAAAGGTACCACTGTTATCAGCTCGTCATCCCAAATCTTATGGGCTAGGATTTTTTTTTTTTTTTTTTTTTTTTTTTGTTAACTTTGAAATGATTTTTATTCCTCACTGATCAATATTATGGTGGATAAAATCCAAAATTCTCGACACTTCAAAATGTCTTGGAAAAATTAGAGCTCACCTGTAGCAGCGGGTCCCAAAAATTCTTAGCACTGCAAAAAGGTCTACTACAATATGGTCTGGTCTGTAGCAGTCGAAACCATAACTACACAGATAATATACATTATGGTGACAAAAACCACAACTAATAGATAATTGGCAATAATCATAGAAACCCCAACTTCTAGATCTAATCTGGATGGTGGTGGCAGAACCCCAACTATTGAGCACTGCGAAAGATAGGAGGGCGATTTGTAAATAGCAGAGGGAACTATGGTCACAAAGGAGTGTCAAGTGCTACAAATAGTGATATATGGAGGCGTACAATAGTATTACTTGACCCAATCATTCAGAGCACTAACTAAGGAGGATCAACTATGCCCTTAGCTATACTACCCGACTACCCTTTGTATGTGAAAGTAATATCCCCAAGTATTATTCTCAGTGTTTAACCTAGGGGGGCTTCTGATATACCCGAAGGTGTGTGGAAGTGGAGTTTGTAAATAGTTATTTCTAATGTGCTACAACTCAAATGGGTACTCATAGGGGTTACAAGGAATTCCAACAAGAGTGACCAACTCTTATAGTGCCTTCATGCATGCCTCCATAAATCTGCAGTTTTATGCACTCAATGATAGATCCAATGGTTTAAACTTTGGAACATGTTTCTAGCCTAAAAAAAAATCTTCCAAAATTGGAGGTGCATTTGGCCTCGAAAAATTTCTCTGATACCACTTGTTATACATTTGACCTATGAATAATATTAGAATTCCATAAATATGAGAAAAATATTGCCACGAATATAGAAATGGCACATGAAATTAGACAAGTTGCAAAGGTATTAGTTACTCAGAAGTAGAATGAAATGTTCACTTGCCTCTTCAAGGGTCAACTACTTACAATCATTATTAATGCGAATAACTGCTTATGGGCTTTATTGACTCAACTAACCAATTATGACTCTAACGGAGCCCCTTAGGCTTATTACATAAATAAAGGGGTTAGGGTTGGACCCTAACAGGATGAGGTGGTATACCATCTCGTCAACTATATTTCATGTGAAGGAAGACTTAGCATTGTATATGCTTATTGGTTTAGATTGCTTCACTAGATTATATTTAAAGTAGATTTACCTACCCAAGAAGGAATTACAAATTTTCATTTCCTCCTCTAGTCTATAAAAGAAATGAGAATAAGGGTGAAAAGGGTAAATATCATTATCTAGCTCATCATGGGTTGATAATACTGATAGTCCTATATGTCTTGGAAATCCTACAAAACCTTGTTGCTTGGATTGATTTCATAGACATAGACAAAGAATCATTTTAGATACCCAAGTTCAACCTCAATTGGAGCTATATGGGGCATAAACATAGATTAAATTGAAGAAAAAGTAGAAGAGGAAGTTGAGATTGAACGGGAGCAATCAAAGAATGCATCAGAAGAAAACACAAAAGAGATAAGAAATAATTATAGAGGCACACATTTAAATAGAGGTAGAGACAGAAGTGGCCGAGGAAGGGTTTGCTAAGTTCAATTTCACATAATCATAGGCTCAAAATACCCAAGAGGCTATTAAGACATCGCCCGAGCTAGCAAAGAAGAGAAAAATAAGGGGAAAAAGAGAGCACTTCAAAAGAAAATTTAGAAGAAGTTGTTGCTACATTAACGACCTTGAGTACCCTAATGGATCCAAAAGTGAGGGAACTAAGCGAATCCATTCTCTACTTTAGAAGGAGGAAGAGAAATATAATAAGACAAGGAAAACCTTAGCCACCTTCTGCCAATCCAAGCACGATTGAGGATTCAATTAGACATAAGGAGTAAGAACCTAAAAATCATGAAGAACAAAGATCTGCAATAACCTCCACATCACTCAAAGTAAAAACGCCATAAGCTGAACCAAAAGGGTTGAGCACTGAAGAAAAATTCTTCTAGAATGACCCACGATGCCATAGGAACAAAATGGAGAGTTATAGTAAAATAATGTAGAACCACAAGGGTAGAATCCAGAGCTACAAGAAATAGATCCTCACCCATAACTCTCATCTTACTATGGTTGGATATATACAGGGAAGGTGCTTCTTATCCACCTTTCACTAATTCTATTATTTGAACTAGAGCCAAAGAGAGACTAAACTTATATATGGATGAAAATTCCAAAGCCCAAAGGGGTTAAATATGTTGGAATTATGGAGGAAAATATGAACAAAATGGGAGAAGAAATGACTGACCATAGGTTCCATGAAGAAAACATAAGGGATCATCTACAAAAGGAAAACAAGAAGCTAAAATTCCAATTGCACCAAACACAAAAACTACTAGAAGAGAAAGAAGACCAAATTTCCACCATCGGAAGTCTCTCCATGGAGGATATGCATTACAAACACTCTTCAAAAAATTATTCTTTGTTTCTAAAACTTCATTGGTTTCATTTTTAGATTAGGAAATTGGCACAACAAGGTTCCCTTCCCTTACAAGATGTAATAAAATTCATTGATTTTTGTCTCAAATGTAGCATTGAGGATAGAGCCAAAATTGCAGGATTTTATATGCATAATCTAGTACTTCCTGATATGAATAAATGGGACCCATATTCTCAATTGGCTGATGTGAAATTAATTCCTCTACCCACATGGATGAACTTTTAAGAAATCAAGGAAGAGGAGATCAAAAGGATACTATCGAAGGAAGTAGAAGAACCATTATGGGATAGGGAACAATGGCTAGCCCCACAATTATCATTGTTAATCACAGGGTCATAATGAAAAATCCTAAAATGGAAGCAATCTATAAAGAAAGGAAAGAACAATAAATCCTTCACTTATAATTTACTTTAAAATTATTGGGAGATGAAATCCTTCAAGAATTACAAATAAGGTGGCATACCTTGTCACACAATTTTAAGAATAAGTGAATACCATTCACTTGAGAGATTGAGAAATGCATTGGATAAAAAACCTCTAAAAATGAATCATACAAAGGCTTGGATTCCACTAGATTGGACTCAAGTTCAACTTTCCCTTACCATTGGGCCTATAAGAGCATCAATATCAATCAAAGGAAATAGGGAATGGACAAAAATTGATGATAATGCAAGGTTCCATCTAGAAGGGGTTACTACATTTGAAATAGCTTGGGATGCCAAGAAAGCCATCAAGGAAATGAATGAAATGAAGAAATATGAGTAGTTTGCCCAAAGGATGAGAAAAAATTTAATTAGGGGGTTATGGTGGGCCTCCTAAATAGGTACAATTTAATGCCCTTCTCACCATCCTTAGTCATATTTAACCTTTTCTTATACACTTGATAATGTGTTTTTCAAATTTAATATGTTCTTAGGAGGGGTTAGGGATAATTATCTTGTGTGTCTAATGAATTAATTGTGTAGGATATTGATGATATATTATGAAGATCATGTAGGAGCCCAACAAGAGAGAATTACAAGGCTTGTCCCCTACTAAATGATCATCACAACTTGACTAGCTCAGGGACATTTACCACCTCCATGTAGTTGTGAGGAGACCAAGGAAAAATATCCTATTTTTTAGGGATTTTGGAGGGAAGTGGCATTTTCTTCAAGGGGGCTGCGCTTCAAGCACTTTTTATATAGATAAGGGTCTTAGTATCCCAGTATGGATTCAAGAAACTTTGGAGAAGATAGTCAACAATAGAGAAATGATTCCTTTCATGTTATTTCAGTTTGTTATGTTTCATGAATGAACAAACTTATTGATTAATGAAAAACATTATTTTGTTTCCAATTTGATTCTTCTTTAAAGGACATGATTTGCCTTGTGTTAGGGCCCAACCAAGTTGTTTAATACCCCTTGTTATACATTTACCTTCCTGTTGAAGGCCCCGAAAATCGGGTCAACAACAAGGGGGATACCCGCCCGGTCCGGACCTTGGTTGGCAGCTTCTTATCCGTTTGGTATAGCGGGTCCGACTGGGGCTATGGGACCAGTTTCCCAATTCAGTGTGTGTGTGAGAAAGACGGGTATTTCTGTTCTAAATGGAATACCTCTATCCTAATTCTAATCTAATGCTATGCTGTTGTATTCTAATAAACAGAAAAACATCAAAATTTATGCTAACCCGGGGTGTGATCTTTCTTCTATGCGATCTAGAAAGATTTCAAACAATAACTGGTAATAAAGATCATTCAGTTTATAAGAAAGATTCAATAAAGATAACTACTTTTTATAAGAGTTAACGGACCAGCTTTTGTGAAAACTTATTGGCATAAATGAGCTATATACATAAGCATTAAACAATGTTATCACGTACAAAGTGCCAAATGATAACCAGGCATCCATGCTGTAATATAAAACAACTGAAACTGATTATCACTTAACGATAAGCAAAATGGTTAGTAGTAAAAGACCATTTATAACTAGTCCTACTCATGAGCTTCAAGCGACAATTGATTTATCTCTCCTTGATTTAACATCCACTAAGAGTACAGAAGTGCAACATCAGTAGCAGATATCAAATGCAAATATCAAATAAACCTTGTTCCATTCATTCACCAAAACTTCCTTTGAGGGTGCAAAAGTGCATGTTTTTAGGACAAGTTTTTGGTAAATTTTTGGACCCTTCTCTAAATGCATGAGAAGGGTTTAAATACTACTGACTAATTCTAAAAATAAATTATTACAAAAATAAAGGATGTGGTTCAAATGACCGTCCTCTTTTCAGGAAAATAAAACGAAATTAAAACTAAAATTAAACTATTTCTGTATTTGATCTTTGAAATCACATGTATACAGCATCTGTTTAAGGAGAGTCGGGTGGCTGACTTCCGCTTTTAACTGGGCTGAGAAAATAGAATCTACAAGAGCTGACATCATTTTCTCGGTTGAATTTATGATGCACTTAACAGTCATCCATTGGCTATGTGGCTTCACCAAGTATGTCCAGTAACAATCCCAGTTTAACTTGCTTAGCCCTTGGATTACTTTGGCCTTTTCTTGAGCTCTCTGTTTGCAATCTGCCTCTAGCTGCTATGCGTTCAGTATGTCTCCTGGAGTGGTCTCTGTGATCAAATTTGCCCTGTGTAAATTTTCATTTACACAATCAATAAGTCTGCTGGCTGCCGTGGCTGCTCCTTCTGCCGCCTGTTCTGCCCCTCTAATTTGCTCATCCCATTAGTTAAAGAGCATTTCCTTGTGGTTTTCATTTATTCTTGGTGCACCTGCTCTTTTACCCTCATCTGTGTCTTGCCAAGTCAAATATTCAGTCACCCGTTTATCAGTTAGATCATAGTCACTTCGCAAGTCTACCACTTGATTAGTGGTTTTATCACTGATTTCACAATAATGACTCCACTATGATATCTTTTGGCCCAATGCTTCTTGCTGCTGTAGTAATTGTTCGTTCAAGGAAATGGACTCCGTAATAAATTCTGTAATCTTAGGGTTGTCCTTGTGCATCTCTCTTAAATCTTGTAACTGCTTTCCTTTCTCATCCAAACTTTTCCGATACCCTATCTGCATTTGCTGGAAGTCCTGCTGCAACTTTTCAAGTTGTTTATGTGCTTCATTATTGGTGTGGGCTTGTTGCAATTGTTGTTGTAGTGATAGTATCTGGTCTTCCCTTTTCTTTAGCAATTGTTGTACCTGTCTAGTCAATTTAATGTCTTAAATTGCTCTACATAAATTATCAATCCGGGTATCATAAACTGATGAAGTGTGGTGCACTATATGTGCTTAGTTAACCTTTCCCTTACTTCATTGTTTTATAGTTTATGTTGTTTTTGGGATTTTGTTCTTGTTGGTTTTCTAAAGTGTCAATCAAAATAAAATGCAATAACCAAACAATGAGCTAATGACTATGAGACCCAGTATCCTTGCTGCTTCAGCAAAAGGACAAGATGATTCTATCATGTCATTAGTTCAATCAAAATAAAATGCAATAACCAAACAATGAGCTAGTGACTATGAGACCCAGTATCCTTGTTACTTCAGCAAAAGGACAAGATGATTCTATCATGTCATTAGTCATTAAAAGGCTATGTGCATCACTAATCTACAATCAACTTGAAAGCAATTTATGTACAGCTAATATACATAAGCATAACAAAATTAAATGCTAAATTAAATTACAACTATACAAGGCAGGGGCCCCTTTGCCACCTATGAAATCATAGCAAAATTGAACACACTTGCATGAATTAAAATTGCATGAATGAAAAATCTAATCTATCAAACTTGAAAGTACTCAAATCAAATCAAAGCAATATTTACAAAATGAAATATATTCTACCTTACATTATACAAAGCAATATTTACAAAATGAAATCTACTCTACCTTACATTCTAATGTGCTCTATGACATCTACTTCACATCTCCTTCCATGTTGAGAACATCAAAGCTTTATTCAAATTCTTCAAAAGTACAAAGTACAACAAAGTTCTCCAAAGCTTTCAAAGGCCATCAAGGAAGAACTACAATCTTAAGAACTAGGGACTAAAAGGACTAAAAAGACTCTCATAAGCTAAGCTTAAGAACTAACTAATGAAGGAGAGAGATCTCCTATTTATACAAAAATATGAGAGTCATCTCATTAATGATAATCCATGAATTTCTCCCTCTACCTCTAGAGTCCTAATCAAAATAGGAACTGATAAGACACATGTCTTTTTAGAGTTACAATACAATTAGGAAATGTGACACATATCCTCATGATCCCATGATTCTTTCCACTCAAATTCGAATTTGGCCTTAGAGTGCCACATAAGGGTCTTCTAGAAGCCTCCTTTCAACCTACACATGTCAACAATCTCAACCCATTGGTTAGGTATAAGCTTATGCACATTATTTCCTAATTTTTAACCACAAATTCACTTAAAAAGCTTAGAATTAATAAAGATTGGAAAAACATAAATGTGGCCCAATGATAATGAAAGTGGGATGAATGTGGTGACATAGTAGTGAAATGGAGGTGATATAATGGACATAATAGTGAAAGTGTAATGGAAATGAATGACATTTTCAAGACTCAACACCAAGTACCATTACGAATACCTCCCTAGTTAAGAGGGAGTGCTGAAGAAAATGTAACTAGGTTTGGTCTTCATAACGACTTGATATTTGTAAACGATGTAATAAAGAAAATAAATTATTTTTTTATGCCTTGCTACATGGGTTTCATGAGGAAGAAGTGTCACTAAGTGAAAAATTTCTTCTTGATGTCTTTAGAATTTTATTATTATGAGTCATGTCATATGTAAAAGCTCTTTAAGAAGCTTATGTAAATGCATACAAGTCTTCAATAATGTGGAACAACCCTCCAAGACCAAGAACAATGCTTCAAATGCAAGCACACCGAAGTCTGCAAGGAAAAAAATGAAGAGATCATAATGTCAGCTCGAAAATAGAATTAAATGGATAAATGCAAGTCATGTCAGCTTGGGAAATAGACACGTTGATTCATGGATGCACATAAGCTCATTTTTAGAGCACCAACCACTATAAAAAGGTGGCAAGGGTATCTCAAATAAAATAGAATAGAACTCGCATTTTCTTAGAGCTAAAGATGGGTGCGAGGTGCAGGCAGGAGATCTCGGTTGGGTATAAGATCTCAGAAGGCCTCGTTTGACACAAAGTCAAAGTTACTTATGTTGTAAATGGCTTTCGATAATAATAAATTGTGGAACATAGCCACTTTGTTTGATGTTTCATTGCAATGTGTATAATAATAATGATTGATGGAGATACCAACATGTCAATTCCTAAATAACAACAGATTTACACAAAATATCAATCTAAAATGCATGAATAATGAAGTCTTACAGAAACAATTCAATGCCAAACCCATCTAAGCAAATTTGATGTGAGAAATTTTGTAGAGGTCGAAGCCAACACATAAAACCCATATTTTGTCGCTTATAACTTTGAATTGTTACATTGAAGAAATTATATTGGCCATCAAATTTTCAAATATAGGAACGTGCAAAAGGAGGAGTGTTGTTGATCGCATGGCAACAAATCATAAACAAATGGGAACCACTATTCCCTCCATGCCTCTTTTATAACAATGTGAGATTAAGAAATTGACCAGTCCTCGCATTGCTCCTATGTCGCCTCTTGTAGGACCTTCATAGGCTACTCTTCCCCACCCGAAATCCACATATCCGAGGTTGATTTTGGTAATGTTTGGAACAAAAAAGGAGCCCACCACTTTGCTATGAGGGATCCCCTTTAGTGAGAATCTTTCTATTTAAGTGCACTGAAAATGTTTACATCCAAAAGATTGATCATGTCCACTGGAAAAGTTGTAATGAATGAATATAAATGTCAAGCACAATCATAATGAAGACACCTAATTTCTCAATATAGAAATTCAATAAGAATCCATTTTCATGATTGAATATTGATTTAAAATAATTATCGCTACTGATAGGAAATGTTGATACATTGTGTGTAGTGTAGAGATGTGGAGGAAGAAACCTTCCTCCACACTCCACATAATGTATCAATATTATGGAGATTTTTTCAACCCCCCACCCTCCATTTCTTCCTTCGCACTCTGCACAATGTATCAATGTTATGGAGATTTGTTTAGTGACCCCCTACCCCACTCCACCCCACTCCCTTGTCTAGGTAAGGGACCTAGAACCCTGTCAGTTTTGGCATCATTGGGTAGAGAAATAGCGGTTTCAAGCATAATAGTGGCAGTGTCAGTGTTAGAGCACTCATTGACATATTAGCCACTTGAAAAATTAGTCTTTCTTTTTTTTTGAAATGATTTTTCAAGTACTTACTAATACCAAAAACAAAAATCCCTCCACTAGGGGAATTATGTCATATCAAGGTTCCTTAGCCAATGAAAAACTACACATAAGATTTCCATAAATTCGAAATTTATTTTGAATTTATAGAAAAATAGGAATATTCAACATTTCTGTGAAACTTTGGTTAAAATTGCAAAAAATTAGGAAAAATATTCAAAATCCAACAAACTTTGATTGCAAGGCGAGCGCTATACTCCTTGCCGAGGTTGGGACTGGTAAAATTTAAGGGCCAAAAAATATATTTTTATAGTTTTTAAATAATTTTAGAGTTAGCAAATATATTTGTGATAACTTTTGTTTAAAAATATAAGTGAACAAAATAAACTTCAATAAACAATAATGACATATTAAAATTTACATGGGAAATTTAGTAATGGAAAAAACTATATGGAAAGGATTACTAACTTTAATTTATTAGTAAAATTAGATACATAAGTTGAATGTTAATTTTCATTAGTCTCCTCACCCACTCTTCAACCATTACAAATGAGGACTCCTACGTATTTGTAAGCTTAATTAGCAAAAATAAATACACAATATTAAGCTCAACTATGCATGAATTATATCACCCACTCATTTCTCTCCCATTATAAATGAGGACTAATAGCTTATATATAGGGTTTATTTCATGTAATACCATGTGCCCAAAGGTTTATTTCATGCAATACCAAATGCCCAAAAACACGACTCATTTGACACCTTTGTAACATTCCATAAGCATGAAGAAGTAACCAAAATATTATACTTATTGGCATTGTCTAACGAGGAGATGAAACCCATAGGCTTCTTTAATTTTGAAAAGCTTGCTGAGTGGCATGCCAATACATGCATTGCTTGAGACTTAGAAGAACTCTTAGTAGAATTCAAGCAATATACCACTACTTTTCTTCTCTTACCAACTGTTGACCCATAGGCTCACTATGAGTTTGCATGGATGGACAAAAACCCAATTTTGTAAAATTATTGACTTAGTATTGCTTGAGTAATAATGTGTTAGAGAGAGGGAAAGAGACCAAGGAGAGAAGGCCGTCCTGTAGAGGAAGGAGAAGGAACCACCTGCGAAACACAAATTCCTAGAAGAGTTATGTACAATATAAAACCATGGGAGGAATGCCACATGCTCATGATCATGCTCAACAAAGATTATAAGTAGAGCTAAAATGTTGGAGGATTTGTTTGAGATGCCTAAAGGAACGATAACTGGTGCACTATGAAGTAGAAATATGCATTTTCCTTAGGGTCGTTGGTGAAAACAAAAGATTTTGTTTATAAGTACATGTCCCTGGAACTTGACACGGCCATAGGTGGTCATGCTTCATGGCTGTGAAAGGACTATCAAGCTCAAAGGTCAGCCACTAAAATTGGAAATTGCAACCATCATGAGGTAAGACCAACCCTAATGTGATAATGTGTTGATGTTGAATAACAATAGGTCCAACAAACATGATGATGAATCTCTCTAGTGTTTTTGAGGTTTATTTTGCTAATGGAGAATGAGAACTAAGATACCACTACATTCCTAAAATGCAAAAGCTGAGATAAACATGTATGAAGCCATGACCACCAAGGGAAGAGGTGATCAGGACCTCAGGACTAAGTGTCGTAAAATGGTCAAAAATGAAAGTGTTCAAAACTAGTTTTAACCTAAACGACTGGATAAAGCTCATCTTCCTATTTTCGGCGCCACAAACAATTCAAAAAACGGTCTCCGTTTGCAGAAGTTATGCCAGAAACAAAATTGCCCAATGACTCTTAATTTTTGATTTTTTTTCAAAAAAAAAATAAAAAAATAATATTCTTAAAAATATTCTGTGGGGTGACCAATGGTAGGCCATCACGTGGCAAGCCTAGAGGCAGCCACATGGCTCCGAGTATGAACAAATTTGGCATGTTTAAAATTTTGGTCGTATTGTGGTTTGAACCCGCAACCTACTCGGCATAAGGCATATGTTTTACCGTTGAGTCACAACAACGGTTCTTGTTATGTGAGTGCAATGAAGTATAGTTAAGGTTTAAAACTCATTTTGGGTGGGAAAAGAAGGGAGCCATCCCTCCATACCATGTGACCTTCCGCCCATAACCACGGGCCATAACATATAACCACCAGTTCAACGCGTAATCCGAGGAAAACTGCTAGTTGTATAAATGCGTTCACATGCGCATTAAAGACAAAAATTTAAATCCAGTGGTCAGGTCAGGGTTTGGCGTAGGATATGGCAGAGCGCTCCAAAAATTGCGGAATTTCCAAATTTAGCGAGGTTATCTGGCAGTTAGCTAGTTTTAACTGGAGTTTTTCTAGGGGCAGACTGGAGAAATGTTTTTGAGCCATAACTTTGGCTAAGAAAGTCCTTTTTGGACAATTTTTTTATTTTTATTTTTATTTTGGGGCTCTTCGACCTTTTGAAACCATTGGAAAAGGTTTCACAGCCATCTGAGGTCGTTTGCAGGTGTTTTTGCTTCATGGAAGTTCCAGGAGCCACCAAGGACAAAACAGTTTGGGAGTTGCATTGGGAATTGTGCAACCATTGAATGTGGAGGGAAGGACATTCCTAAAGGTTTTCAACATTCTAAATCCATTTCTACAACTCATTTTTCCTGTTGAGACATTCTTCTCACTGTTTAGCTTCAGGGAAGCTTTCAGGGCCACTAGGGCCATTTCAGTGCTTGAGCTGTTTGGGGGCTATATTCATCCATTTTTGGTGATTCAAAAGCCTATGTCTGCTATTTTCGATCTTCTAAGTCTAATGGTAGAGGTTTCAGAATCAATTGAGGTCATATTCACCTCAAAATTCTCCATGCAAGTCTAAAGGCCACTAGGGCCAATTGGGGAAAGTATTGTATGAGGTACAATTTCACTGTTTAGTGCTTGGGAAAGAGAATGTTTAACTAATTCCTATCTTCTAATTCTGTATTTACAGTCAGATCTGTCTTTCGAGACACTAATATTCTTGTATTAGCCTTTGTAGCATTTTTAATACAAGAGGACAAGCCTAGTTTGAGAGGCTTGGTCCAGCAGATGTAGCCCAGAAGGGGTGAACTGCTTTATCATTTTGATGTCTTTATTTTCTGAAGATGACATGCTAAACAAAACTGATATAAAGTGTAAAAAAACAAATATACATAACTTGCATACACACGTAATCACCTATTCAGCTGCAAAAAGTTATTTGTATTATTCCGCAAGACATCAAACTTCAAGTATGTGTATGTCAATGACCTCTAAGTGTTTACTTCGTTATTTCTTTAGGCAGAGCCTGTAGAGGGCCTGGTAGCCTCTGGAACTCATCCTCTCTTTAGAGGTGACATGTCTGGTGAATGCCCCTACAGTCTATCTCTGTATAAGAAATAAGAAGTTTTCACATTTTCAGAGGTCACTTGGAGTGTATAGCTCACATTTGAAATTATGGAAAATGGATACCTTGCACCCTTAAACAAGTACATTCCATTTTCAGATCAGATGGTATCAGAGCACTAGGTTTTCTTGACTGACATCACTAGCTTGATTGTGTAGCTTGAAAGGTGTCTTAAGCAGTGTTGAAAATTCACTGCTTTACTATTCTGCAAATTACTTGTTGTTTGAGTTTGCAGAAGATTGGGGCTAGCCACTGAATAGCTAAGTCTTGGAGAAGACAAAAAGGAATAGCAGATATTTTCCTTACCCAAAGGATGTCAAGACAATCCATGAAGCACAAGAAGTTTGATTCAAAATAGGTTGTTTGAATAAGAGTTTGACTCTACAATCATTTGATTTAGGAATTTGTTAATAGATTCTGAATTTTTCTGAAGCTCTTTTGTTCATTTTTATAATGACAACTTACATAAGTGAGTTCTCAAAATCATCCTCCTTCACAAGATTCTTTGATGAAGGCTTGAAGCAATAATTTTTCATCATGATGAATATGGTGAGAGAAATGTATGAGGATGAAAGGCAGAGCTCTAGACTTCAAGAGGAATTGAATTCCATGAGGGAAGAGAAGCAGTTGCTTTCTGACCAATTGCAGGAAATGGAAGGCTGACTTCATATTGCAAACATGAATTTGTGAAGGATGCATGAGTTGGAGACACAACTCCTTATTGCCAAAGAAGCCTTAGCCAAGTATCAACTTGAAGAAGAGGTAAACAATTCTAGTTTGTCTTCAAATTCTTATAAGAATGTTTATGTTGGTTCTTTTGAGAAACATACCAGAGGCATAGGGTCCAAGTTGATGTCCAAAATGGGATATGAAGGAAAAGGATTGGGAAAACATGCACAGGGTATAGTTGAGCCAATAATGGTTGAGGTAAGGCCTAAGAATTTGGGTCTTGGCTATGGACAATCTTATGGAGAAATTTCCAAAGCAGCCATGAAGGAAATTGAAATAGTTCCTAGAAGGAGTTTCATTTCAGGTTCTCTATCTCAAGGTTGTAAAGGTTGTATCCTTGAGGAATTCAATAGTTTGAAACATGCTTTGCAAGAAGAAGGTGTGCATAAGCATGCACTTGAACCAGGATGTGGTGAAAGCTCTAAAACCATTGATGGGATTGATAGCATTCCAAAGGGAGATTCTTCTTCTTTCGATTCACCTCCTTATGAAGGTAATGAAGGTGAAAGTAAAAGGTATAAATCTGATTTCCATCACACTTTCGTTGATCATGTAAAGCATGGAAAATTTCCACACAAGCATTGGAAAAGAATTGCATGTTCTTTTTGTGGTTTGGTTAACCATAGTGTTTCTAGATGTTGGAAAAGAATGGCAACATACATTAAACTTTTGGAGGAAAGGAGGCAAGAAGCCAAAGTTCCATTGAACAATGCAAATCATGCTACCAAGAAGATGAACATGTGTTGCACTTATTTCCATAAGCAAGGACATACCGTTGAAAGGTGTTGGACTCTGAATCCAACAATGCTTCCACGAAAGTTGAAGAAATTGGAGAAATAGTATGGCAAGAATGGGAAGGAAGTTCCCATCATTGATATGTGTCAGGATGATATACATGTTGATATCGATGTGCAGTTAAAGGAAGTGCCTTTGAAATGGATTGGTAAGAAATGGTTAGAATTCTTATCCAATTAAAGTTGCATGTCTTTTGATTGAATGCATTTCTTTGTTAAGGGAATGCAAGTTGCAGGATGGAAAAGATGGGTATGAGACTCACTCTATCACAGCGAAAGTTATATTCATTTCAGCTTTGAAAGTACATGTACATGTGATCGAGGATATTGTACTTTTGATTTACTTAAGATAAAGTTGAAAGATAAACTGCATGCATGAGAATGATATGCATGAGCATAGGGATCATGATGGTTTCCTTGTATTTTAAACATGTATGTGTGATTAAATTGAAGGGTTGATTACTTTGTTTTTAACCATGCATGTAATGTAATATTGACTTGGAAAAAGTTAATTTGATCTCCAAGATTGTAAAGAGGAGAAATGATGAAGTGTTTCATCTTTGTAAAAGCCTTCTCATTTGGGAGGCAGCTCTTCTTTTGGAGCGGAGGTGCCATGGATGGGCATCGTGACAGTTGGCAAGCCCACATGTTTAGAGGAATATTTCAGCTCATATATCAGCAAGTATCATTGCTGGTTTCTGCAAATTTTCAGTTTGTCTGGCGAACAAGCTTGGTCGGGATTCGACAAGTACTTGGCTTATGCAGCAAAAAGTTGCCATGACGACAGTTGGAAAGGCAGGACATTTTGGTATCAGCATGCTCTTTTGGCTGAATGGAAAAGGATATTTATATTCCTCAAGTGTTGTACAGTTCAGTTCAGAGATTCAGTAAGCTTTTAGGGACCAAAAGCCTTCTCATTTGGGAGGTGTGATCAGGAGCTCAGGGCTAAGTGTTGTAAAATGGTACAAACTGAAAATGATTAGAACTGGTTTGAACCTAAACTACTGGATAGAGATCATATTCTTGATTCCGGTGCCGCAAACGGTTCGAAAAACGGTCTCCGTTTGCAGAAGTTATGCCAAAAACAAAATCGCCCAATGACTTAATTTTTGAATTTAAAAAAAAAAATAAAAAAGAATATTCTTAAAAATATTCTATGGGGCGACCAATGGCAGGCCACCACGTGGCAAGCCTAGAGGCAGCCACATGGCTCCAAGTATGAAAAATGTTGGCATGTTTAAAATTTTGGTTGTATTGTGGTTTGAACATGCAACCTACTCGGCACAAGGCATATGTTTTACCGTTGATTCACAACAATGGTTCTTGTTATGTGAGTGCAATGAAGTATAGTTAAGGTTTAAAACTAATTTGGGGTGGGAAAAGAAGGGGGCTAGCCCCCCATACCATGTGACCTTCTGCCCATAACCACGGGCCATAACATATAACCACTAGTTCAACGTGTAATCCTCGGAAAATTGCCAGTTGTATAAATGCGTTCACATGCGCATTAAAGACAAACAGTTAAATCTGGTGGTCAGGTTAGGATTTGGTGGAGGATATGGCAGAGTGCTCCAAACATGGCGGAATTGCCAAATTTAACAGGGTTATCTGGCAGTTAGCCAGTTTTAATTGGAGTTTTTCTAGGGGCAGACTAGAGAAACTTTAATGAGCCATAACTTTGGCTAGGAAAGTCCTTTTTGGACGATTGTGTTTTTGATTTTGGGGCTCTTCAACCTTCTGAAGCCATTGGAATAGGTTTCACAGCCATCTGAGGTCGTTTGTAGGTGTTTTTGCTTCGTGGAAGTTCCAAGAGACACCAAGGCCAAATCAGTTTGGGAGTTGCATTGGGAATTGTGCAGCCATTGAATGTGGAACGAAGGACATTCCTGAAGTTTTTCAGCATTCTAAAACCATTTCTACAGCTCGTTTTTCCTATTGAGGCATTCTTCTCATTGTTTAGCTTCAGGGAAGCTTTCAGGGCCATCAGGGCCATTTCAGTGCTTGAGCTGTTTGGGAACTATATTCATCCATTTTTGGTGATTCAAAAGCCTATGTATTCTATTTTAGACCTTCTGAGACTAATGGAAATGGTTTCAGAATAAATTGAGGTCATCTTCACCTCGAAATTCTCCATGCAAGTCTGAAGGGCCACTAGGGCCAATGGGGGAAAGTATTGTATGAGGTACAATTTCACTGTTTAGTGCTTGGGAAAGAGCATGTTTAGCTAATTCCTATATTCTGATTATGTATTTACAGTCAGATCTGTCTTTCAAGACACTAATATTCTTGTATTAGCCTTTGTAGCATTTTTAATACAAGAGGCCAAGCCTAGTTTGAGAGGCTTGGTCCAGCAGATGTAGCCCAGAAGGGGTGAACGGCTTTATCATTTTGATGTCTTTATTTGATGAAGATGACATGCTAAACAAAACTGATATAAAGTGTAAAACAACAAATATACATAACTTGCATACACACGTAATCACCCATTCAGCTGCAAAAAGTTATTTGTCTTATTCTACAAGACATCAAACTTCAAGTATGTGTATGTCAATGACTTCTAAGTGTTTACTTCGTTATTTCTTTAGGCAGAGCCTGTAGAGGGGCAGGTAGCCTCTGAAAATCATCCTCTCTTTAGAGGTGACATGTCCGGTGAATGCCCCTACAGTCTACCTCTGTATAAGAAATAAGAAGTTTTCACATTTTCAGAGGTCACTTGGAGTGTATAGCTCACATTTGAAATTATGGAAAATGGATACCTTACACCCTTAAACAAGTACATTCCATTTTCAGATCAAGAGGCCCCTTCGAAAATCAATTGAGGAGGCACTAGATATTAAATTTTAAAGGATTAAATATGCACATCATGATAGATGAGGTTAAAAGAGATACGATGAAACTTAAGACTTCCCTTGGGCAAAACATAAGTGATTGTTGATAAATGGAAGTAGTCAAAACTCAATTGGACAAAAGGTAATCTGGTGTTAGGAGAACAACGAGATGTAGTAATGTACTTGGAAATTTTAGTACTGAGGATGGGGGGGTTGCAAGGAGAATGGAAATTAGGGATCATGGAAAGAGTTATTGGTATGCATAGAAGGTATCAAGTAGAGGTTTCCAAGCAAACACATATGATTTAATGTAGATGATCTAACCAAGGGATGGCAAGGACTTTCATTAGGAAAAATAAATGGTACAAGCATGGAAATGGTGGGATGGGTTTCTTTTGAAATAATAGTTTGCACACTTGTTCAGTGAGTGAAACAAATATCAGGGTTGAATGTACAAACATAGAGACAAGTGCCCGTAGTGATGAAATGGTTCACTAAATGGGGTGAGAGTTTAACATAGATTTATGAGGGGGTGGGGAGGAGGCATTAGTTGTTCTCCATGGGAGTAAGTGAAAATAGGGTTCTAATGCAACTGGTTTACTAATTATGTGGGGATTAGAGGCCAAATGATAATATGGGATGGGATTCACTAGAACCAATCACCAAATTATAACAAGTTGGAGTCGAACGAGTTCTGGTAGCATAATAATGAGAAATACGTATGATGTTCAATCTCTAAGATGAAAATTATTAGACTCCCATCCTAGAGGATAAACTAGTATGCCAAAAATGTTAGGGGTGATATAAATTAGGCAACCTAGGGAGGTGAGAACTACCAACTAGCATAGTCAGGAAAATATACCTTAAGTATGACTCAAGGGGTGTATATTGGTTAATGCAAAGAGCATAGAGAAATTTCCTAACATGCCGTCGTGAAGAAGTACATGCGTAAAGAGGTAAGATAATGCCCCTGTAGGTGCATTTATGATACCCTGAAGGGAATTGCACACAAGAAACTGGATACTATAAGTGAAAACACTAAGGATAAAAACACTTGATTAATGTAAATTGAATCAATAATAGGAGTATTAAGTATACACACATATTTTGATGGAATGATGAGTTAAAGTGGTCACAAATTGTAAGTGTGGTGGCATGAAATGTGTCACTAGTGTGTGACACCAAAGCTAAGTTCCACTAGAAAATAGGGGCACAAGCTATATGACTTTATGGGTAGGTAACATGTGGAGTTGGTCCTTAAAGGAAGGACATATGTTGAAACCAAGAGATGATGAATATGAAATTGAATATATTGTCCTAGTAGCTAAATAAATATAGAGAAAGTTTTCATATTTTTAAATTTTGAGGTTCATGGGAGGAGCAGACATATCAAGGAATGTGGGGGAAGAATGACCCTTAAAGAAATGTGTGGTGACCCTTATTGGAGGCAAGGGAATGATGAATTCCTGGAAAGGGCACTCCCTAAAGGAAGCAATGGGACTCTAAGTGCCCATAATAGGCACTCCTTAAAGGAGAAAATGTCACCATCAAGGGTGGTAACCAAAGAAACCAACGTCAAAGAGGCCTCACCACATGAAACAATGAATCTACCATATTGGATCATTCCATTTAGGCCACGTGGGTTGCAATAAGGAACTGTTTAGGAGTATAAGACACAATAAGGTGGATGAAAACTCCCACAAAGGGTGCAATGTGGGTTGGTTTTGCACTGAGGTCTAGATCTGGTGGGACCTAGGGGGAAGTGGGATTTCCCCCATTCTCATGAGATAAGAACTAGGGGTAGAGTTATTGTCAGATTCTAGGGATGATGGACCACATGTAGAAAAGTAGGTATTTTAACGTTACACATCCACAAAATATGATGTGAAATAATGTATCAAACTCAATAGGTTGCATGATATCCATATCAGGTGTTAAGATCTTAAACTATTTTCCAACACCTCCTAATGGGGTATGACCAATAACCATGGAATATTTTTCATTAACAAGGAATGGTCACGTGTGAGAGGAATTAGTCCTAAAGGAGTGAGAATGAGAGGGTGCACCAATTGAGTGGTTAGGACCTTGCAAATAATAATAGGAGAACATTTGTGGAGGTTATCACTAAGATTAGTTAAAGAGGTAATGGCATCAAATAACTCATCATCCTTAGGGGATGATGTTGTTGAGATGTCACGAATTCTTTTAATATTAGGGGAGAAAATTTGTGAATATACCTCCAATGGTGAATGAATTTTCCCATCCTCCACACCAAAGGGGAGAGGAGGTGGTTCTAGAGTCATGGGCTCACAATGGGAGTGGATATTGCATGATTAATGGTAGTGGACACATAGTACATGGACTCAACCTAAGAAATAGAAGGTGAGATTCTATCTTGAGAAGCATGGGAGGGAGGATCACAGTAGGAGTGTTGATCAAATGTGATGAAACACCTTCATGTGGGAATATCATAACTCAAAAGAATCAAGACACCATAAATTTCATGGCATAAATGTAATCCTAGGCAAAGAGGATGTTGTGATCTATTGTGCCAAACATGATAGTGGCATTGATAAAAACAACCATGCCACCTGATGTGATTGGGAGATTAGGTAAGATCCCTAAAGGGGGACAAAGTCTACCATGATCTGTTTTGAACTCATTCATTAATTGAATAAGCATGGGAGAATTAAATTATTTCCAAATCTAGGAGGACACAACACATGAAGATGCCCCATCATCGATAATATATTGATGAACCATAAAGTTTTTTACAACAATCCCTATTTGAAATAGGGAAATGGAAGGAAGTTGTGCTTGATTATGTCAATCCTAATAAAAAGTGATGGTTTGGGATGGTTATGGATATTTAATTTCCATTCCCTTCAATGTCGAAGGTCTAAATATCATTATCGCTCTAAGAGTGGAAGGGATACCCCTAAGTTAACATCTCTAGTTCTAGGTCATGAAGTAAATTTGTTGGGAGTTGGGATTTCTTGCTTGTTGTTGGGTAGTCACGACCACTTTTTGTGGGTAGGGGTTTTGGATAGATAAAAATGGTATAAGTTGAGGGAAGTTTATTGGAGATGGTGCCCCTTATTGGAGTGCATGACTTGGATGGGTCATAGCTTCCTTCATTTGTTTATAGTAAACAATCTAAGGGTAAGGGTGAGTGTAATGCTTGAATTTGTCGGATAATGCACAATGGGGTTAGTGTGTAACCCACTGTTCTTCCCTTATTTTGGCTGATTATTATTACCATCATTACCTCCAACTTAAGTGTTTTAGTTTTGAGGGTTTCTTCCTTGCCAATGGTTAACCTGTTGTTGGCCTTTCCATTTCTTGATTCCATAACATTTATGGTTGTTAAGCTAGTCAAAGTTGGACAATGTTGGCACCTGTATCTTGTTGAGCCTAAGTTGGTGTAGTAATTTTAGGTGGGGAAATTGGGAAAGGATAGTGTGGGTTGTCCTATGGTGGATTCTCATATGCACTATAGGAATTGGAGGCTCCTTCACTATAAGCTTGATGGTAGGAGGAGGGCCCATAGGAATGCGAGGGGGCTTGCGCACTTAAAGGTGGCATATGGGTGCTTTATTCACTAGAGTAATGCTCCCATACCATGTAATTTGATAAATAAGATGGTCTTACCATTCTTGAGAATGGTGGGTGTTCCCCATAATGGTTCTCATAAGGTTTTTTATAATGGGGATGAGGGTTTCCTTTGTGTTGGTTGAGGTGTGACATGGACCCAATGAGTCCATCAATAGCATTAGATGCCCTGAATTCGGGTTGATTGAAGGGTTCTGAGTATGAAGCACTAGACATTACTTAGTGGAGGTATCTTGATTGAGCATAAATCAACTCAAAAAATTGAGCTTTTAAAATGGCTTCTTCCTAAATTTAAGGCATGGTGATGCTTACGTCTTTTGTGATGATGGGAAAAATGGATTTGAGGAAGAAATCTAAGAGAAGTTCTTTAGTGACTTCAACTTTGCAAGTGTTTCATTGCCTTCACCATTTGTGGACGTGATCGGTGATATGAGAGAAATTTTTCCTAAAGTCAGTGTTAATTTCTAGTCTTGTGTCATGACTTACTAGTAATTGGAAATATGTGAGGGATGCTTTAACCGGTGAAGTGAAGTTGCTACAAGTTGCATATTTTTCACTGACATACCATTTAACTAAGGGGTTGATCAAGGTTTTTTGAAAGACTCTTAGATGAACTGAGTCATCAATGATGTTGTTGGAGAAATATCACAAATGAAATGTTAGAATTTGGTTCGTTGGGTCTTCCCTTGGCTTTCCTTAAAATTTTGATATATTTGAAGGGAGTTTGGTTGGCATGGGAGGCATGTAGGATCATGATAAATTGGGTCATTTGTAATTTTTCGCTAACCTAGGATATTCAATGAAGCTACAAATGGTAAATTGAGAGTTCAATTCTCCTTGGCCTCATCCAATATGATTTTGGGGGCGAAATAGGCAATTCTTACAGTCCAGAGATCGGATTGGATGAGCTTCACTACCAAATGGTAAGCTATGAAACCCCGACCACCTGTAACCACATAGTAGGCATGGTTCCTTTCCTCTCATTGTCCTTCAATTTTATCCTCCATCACTATTCACGTCCTTCTGTAATGAGCTTCAATCCATGCCCAAAATACTTACACACATATATAAATTAATATTTATTTATTTAATTTAATTTGTATCGTTTAAAATAATATACATTTATATTTCAACTTTTTTAATATAATATTATGTTCATTTGTTGGTTTGTTACAACCTCTCTTCTTTTTAAGTTGATGTAACATACTCAAGTGCATAATTACGATGAATGTGGGGTATTATGTGCTATAAATATTGTCAACTACAAAAATAAACATATGAGATATTAATACTGGAGATAGATAATACTAAATAATTAATATAGTTAATTAAGATTACCATAGGACATTTAAAATGTTGGCAATATTGAGGCTTAACTTTGGTTGAGTGAGCATAATTTTTAAACTTCCGTGGATATTCCACTGGACACTCTATCACAACAAATTTGGTAATAAATTATTAATAATGAATAATTTTTACACTATTACCATTTTATTAAACTTTAAGATCTATAAAATTAACTATAATTAGTGGATGCATACAAATGGAAATTATGCAGAAAAGTAGAGAATGACAAAATAAGCTCACACAAACACAACAGACACAAGATATGCTCTCTAGGAAACACTTTTGATAGAAAAACCAATTGTAAGGTGAGGTCCCTTTGCTCTCTTTCTCTGTTTGGAAATATGGTTGCAGGTACAAAGAAGTAATACTTGTGGCCTATGGGCTGCTACAGTGCATAGATTCTATCTATGTGATCTATCTAATATCTCTTATGGTTATCTTTGCTTAGTTATGGAACAAAATTCTCTCGAAAGAATGAAACACCTCTTCCTCCTAGTGGCCTAGTTATAATGCAACCTGATAGCCTACTAGTGGTTAATTTTGACTACATCAACTCTTAACTAGAGTTACAATATAGAATCTTCGCTAAGCATCCCTCAAAGCATCTCCTATAATATTCCCTCACTCCACCTTGCTTCCCATATGCAATATCCAAAGGTGAAGGTGGAAAATATCCAAATCAAGTCTCAAATGGGGACTTTTCTGTAGAAGTGTGGACTCCTTTGTTGTAAGAGTGTTGTATATATACTATATTTTCATCCTAGGTATTCGGATGCTTCTACTTGTATCCCCTCAGAAGATACACCAAAGTCCCATTGACCACTTCTGACTTTGGATGGAATGTTGTAGATCTCTTTAACTTTCTGTCCATATTCTGCCATAATGTAGTCTAGAATGCACTGAGAAATCTTGTATCCCTGTCTGAAATGTTTCTGCTTGGTATCCTAACGTGCAACCATACTATGTCCAAAGAAGAAGTTTTTTGCTTCTTTATCACTGATGGTCTTCTTACACGGAATAAAAACACACATCTTGTTGAAATTTTCAACTACCACAAACAGGTAGTCATGTCCCTTCTTGGTTATCGGTAAACCTCCCACAAAGTCCATGGAAATGCTTTCCCAAAGAAGAGTAGGTACAGGTAAGGGATGATATAGACCATGTTTCGTGTTGTTAGGCTTGATGGCACGACAAAGCATGCATCCAATTATGAATGTATCTAGCTATTCTTGCATCTTGGGCCAATACACATACCTATGGAAGTTAGCCATGGTATTCCCTACACCAAACTACCCTGCGACCTTGGAGGTGTGAGCCCTTTTTATTAGCTGCAATCACTCACCTTTAGGAACACGTGGCTTATCCATCTGTTGAGGCCTCAGAAATCTATGGAAACAACAAGGGGATAACCACCTAATCTAGACCTTAAAGCAGCTCCTTTTCCATTTGGGATAGTGGCTCTAACTGGGTATGATGGGACCAGTTTCCTAGTGTTTTGGGTTTATATGATTTGTGTGATTTTTTTCTAATGATTTACAAAAGAATAACTAGAAATTAACACAACTTTATTCTAAGATGCAAAACTTTAAATTAAATCTATTTTAATCTAACCCGGGGTATTGTTGGTTTTATGCGATATAAAAAGTTGTCTATGTAATCTATGATGATATAGATCAATTGTAGATTATATAGAGTTAATATATTGTAAGATAATTCCTTTGAAAAAAATAGTTAATCAAAATAATTGTGAAAAACATATCGCATATTCTAATGATAACATATAAAACAGACAATTCTCTATTCTAATATCGTACAATAGTGCAACTGATACTTCAAATAGAGATGACAAATTTCATACATAATTCATGAAAGATAAACTTATCACTAATACTAGAACAAAGATTTAGCAAACATGATAGTAGTACCATATGTGTATTGTTCTGCTCATTTGACCAGTGACAATAGGCCACAATAAATCTTCTACCAATGAGTATCTCAAAGAATACTATAGTGCATCAACAGTGATCAACAAAAAGATATTTGATTGAAAAGACCTAGTTCCATGATTCCATCAAGGCATAGACAAATTTACGATAGCACATTCTTTGTAAATGTTCTTAATAACATTATGGACCCTTCTCTAAATGCATGAGAAGGGTTTAAATACTATTCTTAATTAACTAAAAATAACTTATACAAGATATTTATGAGGAGGTGAACTCTGAGACACGTCTTGGTCCCTTCCTTGCCGTAGTGTGGTCCACTTTATGTATTTATCCTCATAACTTTTGACATGGTAGTATTGCTCCTTGATGGCATCCCGGAATGAATTCCAAGTGGGCGCGACTGAATATAGTGATTTCGTATTTTCATCCTTCTGCTCGTAGTAGGTTTCCCACCAGTCCTTGATGTGGGGGGCTACTTTGAGAAGAGCAAAAGTAATCTTTTCTCGACTGGAAAAATCATGAACATAAAAATAACCTTCTAGCATATTTAACCATTTATCTATGACATCTACGTCTATCTGACCATTGAATATGGGGCTTTCAAAGTTAACTTGTACCTTAAAGGGTGTGGCGTTTCCAAAGTAGATGCTAGAAGTAGCTGCGTCGCCCTAGGTAGCTACTGAAGGATTTGGGAAAAGTTTTCCATCATTGTGTTCCTTTGTCGCTCGAGGGCTTCTTCGAGCAAGATTTTGATAGGACCTCCTGCCCCCTCATCTTTCTTTTCATCCGCCATGGGAGGTTGTCGG
>APFE031463522.1:0-33322 GCA_000404065.3 Pinus taeda
GGGCACCATGCCTCGATAAACCAGTCAAAAAATAGATGTCTAGAAATGCTTCTTTATTATCAAACCCTTAAGGTAGGGCAACACCATACATTCACTCCAAGCCATATGCTTGCTCATACAAGAATACTTCTCTTCATATCTCTCCATGTGGAGTCTCTAGCTTCTATATAGGCCTCATACATACAATACTATGCATCATTACCATGGTTTCCTCATACCATCAACTAATACCATGGGCACCTTACATTATTATTAACTACTTGTGGTCCCTTACATGACATGGGTTAACCACCTTATTTATTACTATGGCCCATCCCATTATTACATTATTACCTTGCGTACCTCCCTTGGTACCCCATATTATCCCCCCTAGGTATATAACATTCCACCCCCTAAGCATGTTTCATCTCCGAAACATGGGAAGAACACAAATAATAAGATCTACTCAAAAGAGTAGTCCACTGATACCATGCACGTGCATCTAGCCATCCAAGAGAAAGGTGAACCCTCGATCGCGCTGGTGCCTCGCTCGCTTGAGATGGTAGTTGAACGTGGCAGCTCTTCTGTGTTGATGTGTAGTAAGTGGATCGTCTCTCCTTTGTATCCGTCATGTCACTACTTGGTTTCCATCTTGATGGTTGTCTTGCGGGGTGATGTGGGCGATGATATGTTGAAGTTTTAACCCACGATGGCTTTTGCTTGACTTCACCTTGCTGTGCTGCCTGTTGTGGTGTCTTCTTTTTCAATATGACTTCAACCACTGAGCCCTCCTCTGATGTATCATCACCTGAAATATTTTGTTCTGCAGCCTCTATTTGTGTTTGATTGTCGTTCATCAAAGCTCATTCATCTGATATGTCAGTCCCTTGAACATCTTCTGCTTTCAGCTCCTTGGACTCTACCTGTTTATTAATGGAAATATCTTGTAATGTAATTTTTCTTCTTTTTATACCAGAGCTTTTAGGAATTTCTTCTGTACATTAATATTGATAGTACCTACTGATTCCATCCAAGGGTATCCCAAAACAACATCTATGTTATCTATATCTGAAGCATAAAAATCACTATGCAACACATACTTATCCATAAAAATCTTCAAATCCTTGTACACTTGAACATTCTCATCATCAACTTGTGTATTTTCAATGTGTTTTGTTGGAACTTGCAATTTTTTTGCCAAATTAGCATTCATCAAATTATGCCTGCAACTAGGATCTATAGAGACAATGATCTTCTCTTTCTGAATCAATCCATGAACCTGTAATAAGGAGATACCAATAGAAAATAACCCTTTAGGTTCCTTGGTTTCCTTCTTTCCTGTAAAAATAAAATTTGTGCTAGGTTGCGTGTCTGTCTGTGTGAGCTTATCCACAAGAATTTTACGGTCAAAGTGGTCCATAAGAGCTTTTTTGAAGGCATCCCAAGTCAAGAACCTTCGATAGCTACGTTGATGCTCTTGCCACCATTGCCGCCTTTCATTGTCCAAGTATATTCTCCCCAGCCCAAGCTGAGTATCATCATCATAGGCGTAATCCAATTTGAAATATTTCTCCATTTGTGCTAGCCATTTGGCTGGATGAGAGCCATCAAATTTATACAAGTCCTTCAATTTCTGATCCATTACAAAAAAATTGGCGAAAATTTGAAATTGTCACAGTTCCGTCAATATTGCTCAGAATCCCTATTATAACCTATTTTCAGAAATGGAACAATCATTTTGCATCTGCTCATGTGATAGAAATCTTGATCCAAGCACTATAATTCCAGATCTACGCTGCTACTCTCCCTCCGTCACCCAAAATTTTTGAAAAAAGCGCTGATTTTAAATCAGTTATATCTCCCTCATCCGGACTCCAATTCAACTGATTGTTTCTTTGAAATTGGGTGTTTTTTCACAAAGATTCTAGATCTACAATTAGATTTTGTAGATCTGGTGCCAAGAGGTCTAGATCTGTGCCGCAAATTCGCTACCCCGAAAAATTGTCTACAACCCTACTGATTTTTAAATCAGCGATATCTCCTTCATCCGGACTTCGATTCGACCGATTTTTTTTTTGAAATTGGGTATTTTTTCACATAGAGTCCAGATCTGCAATTAGATTTTTCATATATTGCACCAAAATTTACATATATGATCTGCAAACTAGCCGCCCCCGAAATCCTGCAAAAGTAAAAAACATTCTCCACTTTTGTGCCCAAGAAAGTGCTCTGATACCACTTGTTGTAGATATAACCAAAAATATTATAGATATGATATGAAAATATAAGATAGTGCAAATAAACCCAAGAATAATATGAAATGAATCTTTATTGATCTCAAACACTTAAGGTAGGGCAACACCATACAATCACTCCTTAAGGAAGGAGAATACTCCACAAGCCATATGCTCGTTCATACTAGAATACTTCTCTTCCTATCTCTCCATGTGGAGTCTCTATCCTCTATATAGGCCTCATACATACAATACCATGCATCATTACCATGGTTTCCTCATACCATCAACTAATAGCGTGGGCCCCTTACATTATTATTAACTACTTGTGGTTCCTTACATGACATGGGTTAACCACCTTATTTATTACTATGGCCCATCCCATTATTACATTATTACCTCTGGTACCTCCCTTGGTACCCCATATTATCCCCCCTAGGTATATAACAGACATCGCCTGATTACTAGCCAATGATGTAAGTTGTTAACAGGTGCGAGTGGAATCACCAATAATGACAATGATCCTCAAGGTACTACAGTACAATTTGCGTGGTGTGAAAAAGGGACTTGGCATCGAAAACCACGCACAATATCTCGGTCGAAGGCCATTGATGTAAACCTGTCGCTGAAAGTGAGAAACTTGCCATTGAGGCATGCAAGCTTCAAAGTACTGAAAAGGGTTGTTCTAGGTCGACTTCTTAGATAATGAGCTAAAGTCGACAAGAAGTGACCCGTTGTAGGAGGGCCTTAATGAATCCCACATCTACGACACGGAACGGAGCAAATGGTTTTGTAGGTGAAAACGATCTAATGATATAGGGTTTAAGTTGGCGGTCATGAAAGAATGGAGCATGAATGTATTGCAGCGGACGAGACACAGGTGAATACTCTGAGCGACTTCTCTTGAACATACCGGTGATACTGACAATGGATTGGTAGTGTTAACCCCAAAGATAGATGGTGTGATGGACCAATGGTGATATGACCCGTGAACGGAATAACCCAACCTGACTCGGACGGAGTGAAAGTGTCATGTTCAAGAGCGACTTGCTACCAATAAAGTTTCTTCAAGTTTTCTTCCCAATTTTCCCCAGTCATTTCTGACCAGTACCTGTTTATTTTTATCAATATTGAGGAGGATAACATATGCTTGTTCTACAATCCACCCTTTGGGTGAACCGTCGCTATGTTTTAATGAGCCTAGCGATAGTGAAACTCGTTCTCATCCATTTGGACAAGTTTGTCGCTATTGGTTTTAATGAGTTTAATGAAAATGAAAACTCAGTCCTTTTTCATTTTTAGAGAGTCTGAGAAAGGACGGAAAGGAAACTCCAATGATTCGTTTTCGTCATATAATCGCTGAAGTCTAAAAAAGCATAAAATAATACGAAAGGGATGAATTTTCGATAGTTTTAACAAGTTCAACAAGACAAGCGCTCGATATTTTTGTGTAATAATCCCTCAGGTATAAAAAGATTAAAATCTAGAGGATGGATAGCACTTCTGATGACTTTAATGAGTTGGAGAGGCCAATTGCTCAACAATATTTTCATATTTTATGAGTCAAGTGAAAATAGCTTAAAGGAGACTCGTTTTTTGAGGAATGGGTGATAATTTCGGGTAGCAGCTGATTCCAAGTAAGGCTTGGAATTTTCCAATCATGGCAGTGTCACAAGGATGGCTAGCAAAATCACTCGTCGCAGTTGTTCCTCAAAAGGGTAAACAATCAAATGGAGGCATATGATTGGCTAAAAAAGTGGAGGTGATGATGAGAACATGAGCAAGGCTTAAAAGCTGATGATAATGCATTCGCAGGTTATTTACCGGAAATCAGTTCATTTTTTAATGAGCTTAAACTCTGGGGAAAACATTTTCTCATTACTTATGTTTAATTTTTAACGAGCTTGAACTCCACGTAGAAACTGCTCGTGCCAGTCATATAATAAGGATATCTCATCTATAGATGCCATTTTTTATGGAGCGTGCACCTTTCAAAGCTTTGCCTCAGATCCTTTCTTTATGCAAGTTAGGAAATGAACAATCCTATGAGTTTAAGAGTTCAAGAATCTACAAACTACGAAAATAAATGGTCGCTCTTCGCTTGCATGCAAAATTTTTTGCATGCCTCTGGGTATAGTGAAAAATTTCCTGGTTACCATATAGAAGTTCTTGTTTCAGCAAGACAGTTTCCATCCACATAGTAGATAGAAACACTTCCTGGCTTAGTCCATTTGGACAAGGGTGGTTCTGAATCCCAACCTTCTAACCTTGATGAAGGAACCCGATCTAATTTTGGGCGGGTATCAGACCAGTCATTTTCCTTTGCGGAAACCTACTCTATACCTAGAGTTTCCCTACCGAAGCAGGCCAAGGTGCATGCCCCCTGGGTTTCAGTCATGTCCTCCTAAATTACTCGCACTCTTCAGGTGGATAGACTGGAGACATTCCTTGCGTGAAAAGACACTTTAGGGATGGCATTTGACTATTAGCTATGTGTGAGTCGGGGAATGAAAGTTGGTTTATGAGCTGGACCACTTGGCCTTCATGCGGAAAACACATTACTGTAAAGAGTGAGGAGACAATGGCTCCCATGCTATAAATATACTCGCGCCCAAGGAGTAGATTATAATATAGGGGTCCTTGGACTACCATCACGTTCATGTAAACGGTTTTACTTCTCAATGTTATGGGCACACTGGGAAGGATCCCTAATGGTCGACTGGTTCCTTTGTCGAAGCTTGTCAGATTTCTCATCTCAGGCAGAAGCGATGGTGAACCAAGCGCTTTCCAAGCAGTCGAGGAAAGGATACTCACAAAAGCCCCTTCATCTATGATGGTACCATCCATGACCATTATGTAAGCCTGTACAATGATTCAGAATGGTACACTCGCTGGTAAACGGGGTCTACCTAGTAGATTCCAATCAAAGGAAACGACGAGGTTGCTTGGCGGTGGGACCGAATAGACGGTCGGATACGACTCTAATGAACTTCCTTCCTGCGGTAAAGGAATAGGTAGACTGCCCCCATGTTCATCAGAGTCTATGTTTATGAAAAGAATTTAAACGATGTTGTTCTTATTCTCTTCAGTGACTGTATCATCTGAAGATAGATCTTTTGAAGGCAAGACCAGGTCTACCCTCCCCACAACCTCTCCTTTCGGAGCGACAGCTGGCTCTCTCTGACTTACTGCTGGTTGAACTGGTCCAATATCTACATGATCACATGAGTTTTGATTAGTCTTGATCAAAGAAAGCATAAGAGCATTATAAAAACAATAAGCAGAGATATGGTCAGAGAATTTGCCCATAGCACCCCATTGCTCACCAGCTAGCAGCACCAAACCGAGTCCCCTCGGAAATCCATGCCAACATATGGAAACTTGAAGTAAACCATATCCTGACAGTCAAACCATTCAAAGAAGGTATCAGAGAAAGAAACCTGAGGCTGGATAGCATGTCAAGACATAAGGTCAACCCATCTCTGCATCCGTGGCTCAGTCAGTGGAAGTGAAATGTACTGCGGCTGCATCAGTGGGATCTTATCCAAAGCGAAAGCGGTCAAAATAGAACCATAGCCAAAATTCTTGGATCTTCCACTTTTCACCTTGGTCAGCTATTCTTTCATCACAGAGAGTACTGCGTCACACCAATTGAACACCTTCGGTTCAAGGCATTCCAAAGGGTACTGCATATAAGACTTGTTAGCTATGTGAAGAGCCACACTACCAGCCAGTCTAGAAAAAGTGAACAGAATGGTCCTCAGGGGCCGGTCAGTGACATCTCAGATGTTGATCTTGCCATCTGTACTCAGCTGAGATCCCTCCCTGCAGTGCCGGCGAATATACTCTCTCACAGATTCACCCCCACGGGCAGAACCCGGTAATGAGAGACGAGCACCATGCCTTGATAAACCAGTCAAAAAATAGATGTCCATGATAGTCAAGGGGATAGATTTGCCCTTGATTTGGAACACCTGGTTGGTAGGATCCCAGGTGTTGAGGAAATATTGCAACAAGTGAATTGTTGCCTCATGCTAGAGATGCAGAAAAACTTCAGCAGGCCACAGTTTCACAGTGCAGTTACTGTATCTAGATCATGTAAAGAAACTGTGTCCTCTTCTTCATGCTTGCATTCTCGCCATGTAACAACCATTTTGCTATGATAAATATCTAAAAAACAAACAAGAGAAGAGTCACGGTCCTGATTTAGCGAAAATGGGAAAACATTCCATGGAAAACTGTGCAAAAGTTTCCCTCCTTGCGCCCATCGCACCCTAGTAGTGTACTAGGAGCGATGCATACTATCTGGCCAGTGATAAGACCAGTATGCATCGCACCTTTCAATATAGAAAGGGTGCGATGGGGCCAAGGCGAGTTGTTCAAAACCCCAGAGGCTCAGCAAAGCAAGGAAACATGCTCAGAATTAAAAAAGGAAAGAATGCAATTGAAGAGCATAGGAGTGGCTCCTACCTAGTCCAGAAAGCACCGAGAATCATCCACAGAATCTCCCGGAATCAGCCAATGAAAATCAGGGGGACAAAACACCTCCAGAGCTCCAACAAACCAAGTTTAAATGAAATGGTAAAATGAGAGGTAAAAGTCACTTCTAAATTACTATTCACGTGATTCGAGTAAGGTATTAGTGTTTTTTAACTCATTTATCAAGCATATGTTTTCATTTCTAATCGGTTTGATGAAGCAATTGAACAAGTAGTACGACCATTGAAAGAACAAAGTGTTAACGGTGAATCAAATAATCAATGACCATTATCACGAGCCATTTTTACATGGAGTTCAAGCTCATTAAAAAATTAAACATAAGCAATGAGCAAATGTTTCCCCCAGAGTTTAAGCTCATTAAAAAATGAACCGATTTCTGGTAAATAACCTGTGAATGCATTATCATCAACTTTCAAGCCTTGGTCATGTTCTCATCATCACCTCCACGTTTTTAGCCGATCATACGCCTCCATTTGACTGTTTACCCTTTTGAGGAACAGCTGCGACGAGTGATTTTGCTAGCCATCCTTATGACACTACCGTGATTGGAAAATTCCAAACCTTACTTGGAATCATCTGCTACCCGAAATTATCATTGGATCCTCAAAAAAAGAGTCTCCTTTAAGCTCTTTTCACTTGACTCGTAAAACATGAAAAGATTGCCGAGAAATTGGCCTCTCCAGCTCGTTAAAGTCATCGAAAGTGTTATCCCTCCTCTAGATTTTAATCTTTTTGGACTTGAGGGATTATTACACAAAAAGATCGAGCGCTTGTCTTGTTCGACTCGTTAAAACTATCAAAAATTCATCCCTTTCGTATTATTTTACGCTCTTTCGAACTTAAGGGATTATATGAGGAAAAAGAATCATTGGAGTTTCCTTTATATCCTTTCTCAAACTCTCTAAAAATGAAAAAGGACCAAGTTATCATTGTCGTTAAACAAGTTAAAACCAATAGCGACAAACTTGTCCAAATAGACGAGAACGAGTTTCACTATCTCTAGGCTCGTTAAAAAAAAGCGACGGGTTCGCCCGAAGTGCGGATTATATAACAAGCATATATTATCCTCCTCAAGCTCGATAAAAATAAAGAGGTATTGGTTAGCAATGATAGGGGAAAATTAGGAAGAAAACTTGAAGAAACTTTATTGGTAGCAAGTCGCTCTTGAACATGACACTTTCACTCCGTCCGAGTCGGGTTGGGTTATTCCGTTCACTGGTCATATCACCATTGGTCTATCACACCATCCCTCTTTGGGGTTAATGCTACCAATCCATTGTCAGTGTCACCAGTATGTTCAAGAGAAGTCACTCAGAGTATTCGCCTGTGTCTCATCCGCTGCAATACATTCACGCTCCATTCTTTCATGACCGCCACCCTGAACCCTATATCATCAGATCGTTTTCACCTCCAAAATCATTTGCTTCGTTCCATGTCATAGATGTGGGATTCATTAAGGCCCTCCTATGATGGGTCACGTCTTGTCGACTTCAACTCATTATCCAAGAAGTCGACCTAGGAACAATCCCTTTCAGTACTTTGAAGCTTGCATGAGTCAATGGCAAGTTTCTCACTTTCGGCGACAGGTTTACATCAATGGCCTTCGACCGAGAGATTTTTCATGGTGTTCGACACCAAGTCGCTCTTTCACACCACGCAAATTGTACTGTAGTACCTTGAGGATCATTGTCATTATTGGTGATTCCTCTCGCGCCTGTTAACAACTTACATCATTGGCTGGTAATTAGGCGATGTATTTCCATGTTCGACTCCATAACATATTTCACATGGATCAATTTGTACTCCGAGTGAAGATTGAATGAGTTTTGAGGACCTTGGATCTAGTTTCATCCATCTGGGCTGCAATATATTCAGGAATATAAAGACATCAAATGTACATCATTGCCGAACAGATGATCATCCAAATCAAAGGATGATGACTCCGTCTGAATCATCACTATACTACACAGACGATTGTCTGTCCTATGTACATGAAAATGAATTTATAAAGTTGAGCATGGGAATGCCCGCCTCAACTAGATCATGAAAACTATTATGAAGATAATGTATTGTATTGTATCTTATTACAAGTCACCTCCTAGCTCGAAAAAAACTTCGGATCCTCATGATAAAGAATTTCACCCGACATCAAAAGATTAACGACCTCATGCTTTAGGGGGCAACTGTTATAGGCATTTTTGGGCACTGTAACCCCAATCCTAAATGTCCATAAACTAAGGGCTCCTAAGTCCCTAAAAGTGTTGCTTCACTCCCTAAAGGAACAAGGTCAAATAATTACATCATCTCCCAGAAGTTCTCCACAGAAAACTACTTAGAACTAGTCAAAACTGGACCATACAGAATGCCCAGTGTAGAGGGTACGATACATATCACCTGCTCAGTGTAAAGGGTGTGATGCATACTAGAAAGCCCTTATGTAGGGTGCGATGGGCAAGAATGGACAAATGGCAGATATAGTTTGCGAGGTGGAGGATCATAGAATCTTCCAGAAGCTTCTCTAACACTTGCCTCTCTGAATTCACCCAGGGATGAGTAAGAGATCATCAATCTCCAAGTGGAATCAAGAACTATCAGAGAGAGGACACTAATAAAAAACCCAGAAGATGACTCACCCCCTATAATCATCTATATATGGATCCCTCATCATAGAGATCCAAAGGCTAGAATCTTGTATCTTGTAGAGAAGTGTTGTTGGTTTCCTGGTGTAACATCATAGTGTTGGGTGATCTAAGCTTTACATGAGGTGAAGAAGGGCTTTCTTGTTGCAGGATGATGCTGGGTCAGAACAATTGGTTGTAATCCTCTTTGCTATTCTTGATATTAATAAAGCTATTCAAGTTTTCCTCCACATTCTCGTATGATTGATTGTATATGCATTTATGTGGTCAATACATATCTGGTCCTATATTGTTTATGACTGTAGATCTCTGTTCTTCGATAGCATTATGCTGCTTTGATTCAACAGGTGCTCTTTGAAGCTGGGTAGATGAATAAGAAGTGTTGAAGATCTATCAAAAAGGAGAGGAACCAGGGAAGGAACCAAGCACAAGACTGAGGTTGGTGTCCTTTGTTCCCCTCTTATCTATTTCTCATAAAGGGAAGTGAAAGTAGTTTTAACTTGTTTGTTTCTAAGATAGCTACTAGTCTTAGTGGGAATAGCAGCTCCAAGTGGACACTATTCCTAATCCCACCTCCAAGCAACCTGGTCATTTCCTTCGATTGGAATCTACTAGGCAGACCCCGTTTACCGGCGAGTGTACCATTCCGAATCATTGTACAAGCTTATAGAATGGTCATGGATGGTACCATCATAGATGAAGGGGCTTCTCTGAGTATCCTTTCCTCAACTGCTTGGAAAGCGATTAGTTCACCATCGCTTCTGCCTGAGATGAGAAATCTGACAGGCTTCGACAAAGGAACCAGTCGACCATTAGGGATCCTTCCCAGTGTGCCCATAACATTAAGAAGGAAAACTGTTTACATGAAAATGATGGTAGTCCAAGGAGCCCTAGATTATAATCTACTCCTTGGGCGAGACTATATTTATAGCATGGGAGCCATTGTCTCCTCACTCTTTAGAGTAATGTGTTTTCCGCATGAAGGCCAAGTGGTCCAGCTTGTATACCAGCTTTCATTCCCCAGCTCACACATAGCTAATATTCAAATGACATCCCTAAATGGTCTTTTCACACAAGGAATGTTTCATCAATCTCCAGTTTGTCCACCTGAAGAGTGCAAGTAGTTCATGAGGACATGCCTGAAACCCAGGGGGCATGCACCCTAGCTTGCTTCGACAGGGAAACTCTAGGTATAGAGTAGGTTTCCGCGAAGGAAAATGACTCGTCCGATACCTATCTAGAATTAGACTGGGTTCCTTTCTCAAGGTTAGGAGGTTGGGATTCAGAACCACCCTTGTCCAAATAGACTAAGCAAGGAAGTGTTTCTATCTGCTATGTGGATGGAAACTGTCTTGCTGAAACAAGAACTTCTATATGGTAACCAGGAAATTTTTCACTATACCCGAAGGCATGCAAACCTTTTTGCATGCAAGCGAAGAGCGACCATTTATTTTCATAATTTGTAGATTCTCGAACCCTTAAACTCGTAGGATTGGTCATTGATCCAGGGAAAAGCTTTGAAAGGTGCAAGCTCCATAAAAAATGACATCTCCATCTGTTATAGCTCCAAATCTCACTCTTGAGGTTTGTGATGCTACACTCATGGCCTAGGGAAACCCCTCCTTCCATACATGGTCCCAAATTTAAAAAAACAGTGTTTTATTCCATATCCGCGACATTGCCCTGAGCTAAATGCGTGTATACGCGGGTCTGTGTATACCCAACCCGCGTGTATGTTTAAAAACACTTAAAAAAAATAAATCTCCTTAATTTCGGGCAGAGATCATGAGTTTTACCTGTTGATTACCTGTTAGTGCCTGTGGCCCAACTATTCCCAACGAATTACCAACTAAAAAACTACTTTGGGAGAAGTATAAAAAGGCTTGTATGGGAAGGCCAAAGGGAGGAGAGAAGAGAGAGAAATATTACTATGCTGAGATTTCCCTAACCAGGTCTAAAGATCCTTGTGCCTCCTGCACTTCCCCCCATTCTACAGGAAACCCTTGTTTCCTTGTGTGTGTTGATGATTTCATACTACTTGCGAGATCACGGAGTAAGTCATGGAAGGAGTTTGTTAAAGGCTTGAGACTAGACGAATTTGGGAGATGGTTCCGCTTGGAGCCCGTGAAAGGATGAATCAGGTGAAATTGTTCCTTTTCTGTACTTTATTTGTCTATAATAAAAGAAACACATGTCTTTGTTCCTGGTATAGATCTTCTTCATGTTATGATATTCATATTATGATTCATATGTGAACGGTTGTTTAATTGCATAACTAACTACCCTTTCTTATAATATGAAGATGGTTTCTTTATGATGTTTAGTCCATATACTACTGTACTTTCTTGAATTGATTGTTTTGCAGGTCAAAGGAGCAAAAGGAACTCCAAGAAGGGTTTGTACCTTGGAAGGCTCTTCTCAAATGTAGGACCTCAGGTACGCCCTCTATTGTAGAATTTGTTTATAGTAGCATTATGATTGTATGGAATGTGTGTTTCTTTGCGTAGACAACCTCCAGTTTGCTAGGGTATTCACCCAAGACCCTAGGGGAGTTTATCCCACAACAGAATTGGTGACTCCACTGGGGACAACACTATTGTTGTTCCTAGTTTGGGTGTATTCAAGCTAATCAGGGCTCAACTGTCTGTTCATTTTCTGTTACTGTGTAGTCAATGCCTGAATTGTGAGTTTTGAACAGTTTTTTCCAGAATTTTTTTTGTTTTTCTTGGAAGCTTTTGTATATGATTTTTTCTCTATTTAGAGAGGCATATATACGCATCTTTCCTTAAGTGAACATGCGTATACGCATGTTTCCTTAAGCCGTGTCACGTATACATGCATCTGTGTGCAAATACAGTCGTGTATATCTTTAATTTTCAAGATTTTTAAAATTTGTTTGTTTCTGGAAGATAGTATGCTAATCTAATTTAGTTTGGAACAATCACTGTTCTGTCACAGTCTTTAGTTTTACAACGTCTTGTTTCAAGTTCTCTTTGATTGTGAAAAGGTTGGTCTTGTTCATTTTTCTTGCAAACGTCATTTATTTTTGCTTGAGCACACAAGGTTTCTCGCAAGGAATCTTCGCTGCTCTGTGTATTCAAGGCAGAAAGATTGATTTCGATCTATGTGTTAAGTTTTGTTTTAATGACTTTTTGGTTTGCATGTTTGAACTAGTTTTATGACCATCTGCTTTTCTTTCTTTCTGAAAGTCATTTGTTCACGCTTTCTTTAAAGTTGTCTTTTCAATCTTTTGGTTTCCATTGCCAAGCTTGTCTCACTACTTGTTGATTGTTAAGAGCATTTCAAAGCACCTTTTTTGTTGAGTTCCCACTTGTTTTGTGTCGCAAACTCGCAAAGTGATTCATTGCCTATTTTTCGGTCATCATGTTTCAGCCTTGTTAGAGCATTGTTGAAAAGTCGTTTTTGAGTTTCTTTTGAAGGAAACTTCTTGAAACTTTGTTTTGCTTTCTTGAACTTTGTTTTGATTGAGTTTTCCTTTTTGTTAAGTGAAAGTGCCTATTTGTTTATCTTCATCTTTCTTTTAGTGCTTAGACGAAATAAGCAACAAAAACTTATATTCCATCTAAACATTTAAGTGGAAAATCTAAAATTGATAAACAAGCAACTTTCATCTTTTGATTTAAGAGTAGTTTTGAATTTTGCATCGGCATGTACTTGTTGCATTAGAATTAGTTTGTGCATCTTTCTAGGCATTTATAGTTTTTTTAGCTTTTGTGAGTGTGAAGTTTGAAGAAAAGAAAAGAAAAAGTTGTAGCTTTATTTGAAGTTCCTCTGAACCCTATAGAAATTTATTTTCATCGAAAAACTAAAACAAGTGCATTTGCATGTAGTTTGGTTTTTATTAATTTCTTTTGCGTCAAAACACCACTAGTTTCACTTCCATGTATCCCTTGTCTTAAATAATAGCCCATTAAAATCAAGCGCTAATTTAAAATATACTAGAACTTTATATTTGTCGAGTTAGATACATCAACAAGTTTTAGGATATTTTAGGGCCTTAGATTAGGTGAGTGGAGAGTTAACTCTCCAAGGCCATTTTAAACTGTCAAACATAGGAGTCTGAATAGTGAGTGAAAATCCAATAGTGTTAGGAAGACCAGGAAAGCTCCGGATTTGGGAGTTAAGCACGAGGGTCTGTAAAGACAGGGAAGAGAGATACCCCCTCTCCTACTTGTTCGAACTTACCTCACGACTGTTCCACCTGGCTTCTGATACGAGTTGGTAACCTTAGTTGCTACTCCTAAGGATCTGCACAGGTGGTTGCGGAGGGGAATCCTGTGGCACCTGAGGTCAACGTTGTATCACTCTCAACAGTACTACTGGAGGGCACCCTTGCGAAGATTGGGAGCTTGCACCGGCACAGGCTGTTTTTAGGAGGTCAGCGTAACTTCCTCTACTACCTTCGATGATAGGACTGGGCCATCATTATCCCAAACTATCTTCGGAAGGCCCCTTACTTCACTTTCTCGTATTTTGGTGTCTGGTCCTAATCACCTAGAGCAGAAATACTTGGAAGTTGTTTGACTGGCTGATATCTTTAGGGACTTTATAGTGTGTGCTCTGTGCTCCTAGTTGGCCTAGCTTCAATTTTTTGAGTCTTTAGTTAGATCTTAACAAAAAATTCAAAGTGGCTAACCGATCGCCTAGACGGTCTCAAAGACTTCGTGTTCTTTCACCACTGAGTTTAGAGCCTTCACCTAGAAGGTGCAAAGGTAATACTGCTAGTGGGTTTCATCCCGTGGCAGCTGACACATCGGGGATTGATCCTCCCCTCAGGGGCATCAATGTTCAAGATAGACCTGGTACTTCCACAGGACAAGAGAGAAATACTCCAGTACTTTCTTGAGTTCTCTTTCGGGCGCAAGATAATGTAGAGGTAGAAGAACTCCCAGAGTTGTTAGCAGCTCCAAATTCTCCCCTACCTCCTAATCATCCTGAAGTTTTACAATAAGTTGGGTCTCCAACACATCAACCATCAAGTCCAGGTCAAATTACGCACTTACCATCGATGACCACTACTGGAAGCATGGCTTCTACTACAAATGCTACGACTGTGCAGACTCCAATATCTGTACAAGGGGGAGGAACTATTTCCATCCCCTCCGCTTCTTTATTTGGGTCTTTTGCTAGCACATATTTAGTTGGGGCTACCTCCATTCCTTCTACGAGTGGAAACTCCCAAAGCAATGCTTTTAGTTCTGGATGTTTCCCATTTGGCACCCATTCACAGGGTACTCCGTCAGTTCCGTTTAGTGCTGCCACATCCATGATGGGTGGATTGGCTTCATTCTAGGGTTTTCCTTTTGAAAGTGGTCATATGCCACATTCCAACCCAACAATTGGATCTATGCCTTTCTCTTCTTTAGGACAAGGTAGCAATCCTTTTCAAGGTTGGGCTAACCCTGCGGTTAGTAGTATGGGAACTGGGAATTCGTTTCTCAACCAGCAAGGGAATAGGCCATACTCCACGGTTAGTTCATTTTGAAGTATTCCTCCCATAGCCTCTGCTTGGGATCCTTATCAGGGGTTGTCTGCTCCTTATAATCCTTTAGGAGGAAGCTTCACCACTTATGGAGATTTTGCTGCCAGAGTTGGTCAAACTCCGAGTTATGCTGGATCACAAGGCATGCCTTTTGGTTCAGCAGGTTCTTTAGGTTACTTCAGGTAGCCTGGTGCCTTCCAAAATCCAGGCCAATCTTTTCAGAACTTTGGGAGTTCCACCCAGTCTGGTTGGAACCCCTAAGGTCCTCCTAGGCTTCCGTTTCTGGAAACTTTGAACTTGCCAGACCTCACAAAGTTAATAAATGATCCAATCAAATATAATCTAGCCTGGCCTCCGATCCCAGCCAAACTCCTTTCAAACATTCCAAAATTCGAAGGGAAGAGCGGTGAGGACCCAGACGACCATGTGACCACATTCCATTTGTGGTGCTCATCAAACTCCCTTATTGCTGATTCAGTTAGGTTGAGACTTTTTCAGCGCACCTTGACTGGTAATGCGGCCAAATGGTATATAGAGTTGCTAGGGGGTAGCTTTACATATTTTGCCGACTTAGCTAGTATTTTCTTAAATCATTTCCAGTTGCATGTCCGTTATGATGTCGGAACTAAACTTCTGGCCAATTTTCATCAAGACACGACAACTCACATTTTTGACCATATTCAGGAATGGAGACGGAGAAAGAGGCTCATTAAAGCTGAAATGCCTTCGAAGTACCATCTAGAATGGTTTTGAAATCTTTACAACCTGAGATCTCTAAGGATATCTTGATGTCCGGAGTTTACTCCGAGGAGCAAGCTATTTTTAGGGCCCAACAATTAGAATTGATCTACTCTTAGTCTGGGATCCTACAAAAATACTTGCTAGATGCTCCTGGGTCAAAGGTTGACATAGCCAAGTCGAAGCCAGGTCCCCAAGGGGATGGTATCGTTGGATCAGTAGACACAAATGCGGTGAACTTGTTGAGCCAATTGTAGCAGTTGTCATTGCAAATTGCTTCAAACAACTAAGTCACATCGTCTACTACTTCGTCTTCCCAACCCTCTTCAATTAATGTCGTCCAATCTAATAACCCCAAAGGAAATAAAAAATCCAATGGGAAAAAGAAAGGATGAGGTAAGAAAAAGAATCAGGATGGGAAGGCTGACACAAATAAATCCGACAATAATGCTGGTGGGGGTAGAAATGTGTCTAAAAAGAAAGTTAAGTTTCCATGTAAGTTGTGTAGTGGAGATCATTTAACTCATCTCTGCCCGAAGATTCAGGATGCTCAGCGCTTGTTAGGGCAACAAGGGGCTTCTAGTTCTCAAGCTGTGTTAACCAACCCTTTTCCCCAAGGGCAGCAATTGCTTGCTGGCATGAGTTCAAATATTGGTACCTCCTCAAGGGGCAGCCAAGAAGGGGAAAAATCATCGAACGTTTTCATGATGGGTTCTAATGTACATGTGGCTACTCGGTCACATGATTATGGTGAAGTCGAAACTTCTAAGGACAAAACTGCTCCCGAAAATACGACCTTCATATTGAGCGACCCCCTATTGAGACTATACCACGGATACCGAAAGGTTCCGCTAAATGCGCGACTATCAATCCTAACACTAGGGCTGCCTAGAATTATTCCATTGTGGAGGATCTGGCCTAGAGTCCATGCACCATGTCTGCTTTAGAGGTTCTCCAGTCGGGTCTGGCTTAGCGAAGTGCTTTACTCTCGGCAATTGGGGCAGTTGATCCAACCAACTCTTTAGTGCTCACTTTTGACATGTTAAATGTCAAAAAGCGACTCCCTCATCACATGGCTTTCCATATAAAGTCTACATACCGAAAGATTAATATTTTTCGCACCGTTATTGATGAAGGAGCTTCCACGTGTGTCATGTGGATGTCTTGCTGGAAGGCCATTGGATCTCCTTCGGCTGTTCCTTCACCTACCCTTTTGACTGCGTTTGATGGGCATTCTCACAAGCCGCATGGGATTATCCCGACCTTTCCTATATGTGTTGGAGGAAAGGTTGTCAATGTTGAAGTAGAGGTCATAGATGCTAACCTAGACTATAATCTCCTCTTAGGAAGGAATTGGGTATACGAGATGGATGCCATCGTTTCGACTCTATTTTGTGTCATCTGCTTTCCTCATGAAGGGAAAATCGTTAAGGTTGATCAGTTGGATTATTGTCCAATTGATCCTCAAGCAGCTTCTGACTCTACTGTCCCCTTAATGGATAACCCTCACCCGCCTACGGAGAATCTAGGAGTTGGGATGTATTCCTCATTGATAGGTACCTTTGAGTTTCCCTCTCCTATTGCTCGAATCAATGTCGTTTCATCATCCAAGGAGTCTCCTCAAGAAGGGTTCTTCCGAACTCATTATTTTTCGGACCCTTGGACCTTGCCTTCACATATGACCAAATTAGCTGAAGGACAAGTAAATGGAATGGCATCCCCTATGTCTACAGTTGAGCTTCGATACCAGTCTATTTTTAACTCCGCAGATGACCACTCCACTCCTTTTTTCGAAGAGGAGTTTGAGGGTTATGTGGCCCTAGCTTAAGCCTTTGATTCCACCTCCACCTTGGACTACTTAGAGATGGTTTTACCTTCTGAAGAAGCAATCCTCGAAGTGATGATGGGTGTAGATCGACCTTGGGAAGACTTACACCATCAATCATATTTCCTTCCTCCATTGCAGGAAGTGGAAGCTAGGTTCTCCAAGCTATTCACTAGTGATGTTTGTAAGATATCAAATCCTTTGGCTCCAGCACACTTTTGTGCTGAAGGTAATATGTCGGTGATCTCAGAAACGATATCTATCAACATCTCTAGGGACCCTAACTTGATTGAGAATCTCTTCATCGGAATTGAATGTTCCCCTGAAGAAGTGCAAATTTACATCGACCTTTTCAAGGAATTTCGAGATGTATTTTCTTGGTCTTATGAGGAAATTCCTGGCATTGATCCTTCTATAGTTCAGCATGAGATCAAGACATAGGAAAACGCTAAGCCGGTTCGTCAAAGACTTTGACTTGTTAATCCTAGGAAAGCGGCAGCCATTAAAGCCGAAGTAGAGAAGCTGATCAAGGCAGGTTTTATATACCCTATTCCTCTTACCGATTGGATTTCTAATCCAGTCCCTGTAGATAAGAAGCAAGGAACAATCCGAGTATGCATCAACTTTAGGGACTTAAACAAAGCTTGTCCGAAAGATAATTACCCCATGCCATTCATTGATCAGATTATTGACGAGTGTGCAGGTAATGAGATTTTTTCCTTCATGGACGGTTCTTCTGGTTATAATCAAATTTCCATCCGTCCTGAAGATCAACATAAGACGGCTTTTATATGTCCTTGGGGTACCTTTGCATACAGAAAGATGTCGTTTGGTCTCAAAAATGCTAGAGCCACTTTCCAGCGGGCCATGTCATATGCTTTCCATGACATCAAACATATCATCGAAGCGTACTTGGACGATCTCGTTGCTCGTTCTCGAAAAAGAACTTATCACCCTAGTCACCTTCGAATGGTTTTTGAGCGATGTCGTTTTTATAAAATCCGGTTGAATCCCAACAAGTGCATTTTCATGGTTATGTCTGGTCAGTTGTTAGGGTTCATTGTGTCAAATGAAGGGATTAGGGTTGATCCCTTCAAGGTAGAGGCGATAGTCCAGTTGCCTCCCCCGTCCTCCATTCGACAACTTCAAAGTCTTCAAGGGAAGGCTAATTTCTTAAGACGGTTTATAGCGAACTATGTCGAGATCACCAAAGGGTTTATGCGTCTACTCCACAAAGGGGTTCCATTCATGCAGGACAACTTTGCGCAGCGTTCGTTTGATGCTTTGAAAAAGGCATTAGTCTCTGCCTCACTTTTGAGTCCACCGGATTATGGTAGGTACTTCCTTTTATGTCTCGTTGTAGTAGAATCAACCATTGGTATGGTTCTCGTTCAGGAAGAGGATGCTCTCACAGAGCATGTGATTTATTACTTGAGCCGAGGCTTGATAGGTCCTGAACTTCGCTATTCTCCGGTTGAGAAGTTGGCCTTGGCAGCCGTCCACGCTGTCCAGCGGCTCCGTCATTATATTCTGCTATGAAATTTTTTTTTCTTGGCAGCAGTCAATCGGTTTCAGTTTGTCCTCAGTAGGCGAGTGATTGGGGGCAAATATAATCGATGGATTGTCATTCTACAAGAATTTGATCTCGAGTTCTTGTCCGCCAAGTCCAAGAAATCTATGGTTTTTGCCGAGCTAATTTCCGATCTGCCTTGTGGAGAGGATACTGTTTACGAGGAAAGTTTTCCCGACGAACACTTATTCCTCATCTCTTCACTTGACCCTTGGTATGGAGATATCATTGTTTATATCCAAACATCGAAGTTTCCCTGTACTTTCTCTAAGGATGAACGTCGCAAATTATGTCACCTCGCTAAAAATTACGTTATCATTGGTGATACATTATATCATCGGGGGGTTGATTCAATCCTTCAGCGCTGTTTAACCTTAGAGGAGGCAGAGTCAGTGCTAAATGATTGCCACAACAGAGCTTGTGGTGGTCATCTATCAAGGCTTGCTACAGCTCAGTGTATCTTGCGTGCCGGCTATTTTTGGCCTTTTCTCTTCAAAGATTATGTTGAAGCTGTCAAACACTGTCACCCGTGCCAATTTTATACTCGGAAGATGCGTGCACATCTAGCTCCTCTTTTTCCCGTTGTCACTGTCGGTCCCTTTACTAAGTGGGGTATTGATTTTACGACTTGTCATCCGCCTTCAGCCGCGAATCACAAGTATATTATCGTGGCTGTAGAATACTTCATGAAGTGGGCCGAGGCCATGCCTACTTATAAAAACAATAGTAAGACAATGACATTTTTCCTTTTTAATCAGATTATCTCAAGATCCAATATCCCAAGAGAGATTGTCACTGACCATGGCAGTCATTTCCAGAATCAACTAATGTCCGAATTGGCTCTCAAACTAGGTTTCTGGCAGGAACATTCGTCTCCTTAATATCCTCAGGCCAATGGACAGGTCGAGGCAGTAAACAAAACTCTTAAGACAATCCTACAAAGGACAATTGATATAAATAGATCCAATTGGCATCTTATGTTGTATCTGGCACTATGGGCATGCCGAACCTCTGTCAAGACTGCTACAGGTTTTACACCTTTTCAGTTAGTTTATGGGTTGGAATCTATCTTTCCTGTCCAATGTGAAATTCCATCTCTTAAGTTAGCTATTGAGCTCCTTCCAGAGACCTCTCATCTCGAAGAGTGCCTCCTTCACTTGGAACATCTCGATGAGCAGCGTCGAGATGCAGCCACAGTAAATGAGGCTCATAAGAAAAGGGTTAAAACCCAGTATGATAAAGCTGTCCATCCTCGTGTCTTTTCTGAAGGTGAACTCGTCTTGTTCTATGACTAAGATAAGGACACCTTGGGGGCAGGCAAATTCAAACCTATGTGGTACGGTCCCTTCATAATTAAACGAGTTTTAACAAAAGGGTCGTATGAGTTAATTGATTTCGAAGGAAAAAAATTGGCGGAACCCTGAAACGGGATCTACCTTAAGAAGTACTTTTCTTAAGTAGTAGCTAAGCAATGGCTTCTTTGTACATTATGTATATTTGTACATATTTTGTCGAGAGTTTGTGATATCAACACTTTTTGGTATGCTTTGGTAGGTGTTGATGGATGACTTGGTCTATTTTGGATTCACCGATGGTGCTAGTCGGCACACTCGGAATCTCACTTCCGCAGTTTCGGTACTGTATTATCCAACTGGTCAATTGATGGTATCAAGGGGAGTATGCATTTGTACCACTTCAAACAATATGGCTGAGTATACTGTCGTCATTAATTTGCTATCTGAGGCAATTTCTCATGAAATCGACTCGTTGGTAGTTTATCTTGATTCACAATTGATAGTGTCACAATTAAATAACATTTATCGGGTAAGGGATCCATGTTTATATTTCCAGTATTTAAGGGTGAGGTTGTTGCAAAGATCATTTACTTATATTAATTATTTGCATATTCCAAGATCTCATAATTGGTTAGCTGATTCTATCTCTAATCAAGCATTAGACTGGCACATCAATCATTCATCACAATAAATTAAGCATCAAAAAGTAAAATTGTATATATATATCATAAAGCATCTCGAGTGTACATAAGTCTGTCCAAAAAATATACAAAATTGGGACTCAAGTGCCCATAATCATGTCCACTATGTCTAATTCCCTGGCTCAGGATGAGCAGCTAGGTAGGCAACTACTGCATTGGCTACACGCCTAAAAGTGCGGACCCAGTCACATGGCATGCCAACCACATGACGTTGCATCTCTATAGGAAGGTCCTCTACCACCGCCATCAGCACTCGGTGGGTCAGCCTCACCAAATGCCGCTGCACTGTGTGTAGAGTTCGCTCAGTGGCTGTAGCCGCCTCTTCGACCCCTTGGCCGCGACACTTGTGCCGTGGGAACTCATCTGGTCTTACAGGCCCAATATCTGGAACATGATCATTATATTAATCATTTGAATCCTATCAAAAACATTTTCAAAGTTCATTATTATATTTGAAAAATCAAAAAAATCATAACATCAAAAATCACTTACCAATTTCACCCCATGCTGCAGTCGGTGGTAGTACTAGAACGGGATCTCCTCGGAAATCCAACCCGACATAGTGGTAGTCATCAATGGTGATGATCTGTTGATCCCACCAGGAGAAGAAGTCATTGTCGAAAGCATTCCGCGGGACCTCCCCACCTCCCAAACGTTTCATCAGGTCAACCCACCTGCCCATTCAAGGATCTCGTGGGGCGTTGATTGAAACTGGCACTCTGGGACAAAGTGCAGGGACTCTCGAAGAAGAAGAAAGAACACAAAATATAGTTTCGAGATGATTCCATGACTGCTGACCCGTCATGGCAGGTATCGTTTTCTCACTAGCATATAGGTTAAGGAAGCCATTTTTTCCGTTGCATTATGCATACTAGCCTCCATCTATTAATACACTTGCCATAGGGTTGATCCCATCGTGTTATGGTTCGCAAACCATCTTCACTCGCCAATTTTTTAAATCATGACACGATGGTAGAGCCATCCTTTACATGGGCATCCTGTTAGCACCTCACTGACATTTGTTGCCCATGCTGCTCCGATTTGAGTGGGCTCAGGAGTCCGCCGTAGTCCCACCATGAATCAGGTGAAATTGTTCCTTTTCTGTACTTTATTTGTCTATAATAAAAGAAACACATGTCTTTGTTCCTGATATAGATCTTCTTCATGTTATGATATTCATATTATGATTCATATGTGAACGGTTGTTTAATTGCATAACTAACTACCCTTCCTTATAATATGAAGATGGTTTCTTTATGATGTTTAGTCCATATACTGTTGTACTTTCTTGAATTGATTGTTTTGCAGGTCAAAGGAGCAAAAGGAACTCCAAGAAGGGTTTGGACCCTAGAAAGCTCTTCTCAAACATAGGACCTTAGGTACACCCCCTATCGTAGAGATTGTTTATAGTAGCATTATGACTGTATGGAATGTGTGTTTTTTTGCATAGACAACCTCCAATCTGCTAGGGTATTCACCCAAGACCCTAGGGGATTTTATCCCACAACAATAGATGAGATATCCTTATTATATGACTGGCACGAGCAGTTTTTACATGGAGTTCAAGCTCGTTAAAAATTAAACATAAGCAATGAGCAAATGTTTCCCCCAAAGTTTAAGCTCATTAAAAAATGAATCGATTTCCGGTAAATAACCTGCGAATGCATTATCATCAACTTTTAAGCCTTGGTCGTGTTCTCATCATCACCTCCACTTTTTTAGCCGATCATATGCCTCCATTTGATTGTTTACCCTTTTGAGGAACAACTGCGATGAGTGATTTTGCTAGCCATCCTTGTGACACTGCCATGATTGGAAAATTCCAAACCTTACCTAGAATCATCTGCTATCCGAAATTATCACTCGTTCCTCAAAAAATGAGTCTCCTTTAAGCTCTTTTCACCTAACTCATAAAATATGAAAATATTGTTGAGAAATTGGCCTCTCTGGCTCTTTAAAGTCATCATAAGTGTTATCCCTCCTCTAGATTTTAATCTTTTTGGACCTGAGGGATTATTACACAAAACGATCGAGCACCTGTCTTGTTCGGCTCATTAAAACCATAAAAAATTCATCCCTTCGTATTATTTTATGCTTTTTTAGACTTAAGGGATTATATGACGAAAAAAATCATTGGAGTTTCCTTTCCATCCTTTCTCGGACTCTCTAAAACTGAAAAAGGACTGAGTTGTCATTGTCGTTAAAAGCATTAAAACCAATAGCGACAAACTTGTCCAAATGGACGAGAATGAGTTTCACTATCGCTAGGCTCGTTAAAACATAGCGACGGGTTCGCCCGAAGGGCTGATTATAGAACAAGTATATGTTATCCTCCTCAAGCTTGGTAAAACTAAAGAGGAACTGGTCAGTAATGACTGGGGAAAATTGGGAAGAAAACTTGAAGAAACTTTATTGGTAGCAAGTCGCTCTTGAACATGATAGTTTCACTCCGTCCGAGTCAAGTTGGGTTATTTCGTTCACCGGTCATATAACTATTGGTCCGTCACACCATCCATCTTTGGGGTTAACACTACTAATCCATTGTCAGTGTCACCAGTATGTTCAAGAGAAGTCGCTCGGAGTATTCGCTTGTGTCTCATCTGCTGCAATACATTCATGCTCCATTCTTTCATGATCGCCACCCCAAACCCTGTATCATCAGATTGTTTTCACCTCCAGAATCATTTGCTCCGTTCCGTTTTGTAGATGTGGGATTCATTAAGGCCCTCCTACGACGAGTCACTTCTTGTCGACTTCAACTCATTATCCAAGAATTCAACCTAGGAACAACCCCTTTCAGTACTCTGAAGCTTGCATGCCTCAATGGCAAGTTTCTCACTTTTGGTGACAGGTTTACATCAATGGCCTTTGACCGAGAGATTTTGCATGGTGTTCGACGCCAAGTCCCTTTTTCACACCACATGAATTGTACTGAAGTACCTTGAGGATCATTGTCATTATTGGTGATTCCTCATGCGCCTGTTAACAACTTACATCATTGGCTGGTAATCAGGCGATGTCTTTCCATGTTCAACTCTAGAACATCTTTCACATGGATCGACTTGTACTCCGAGTGAAGATTAAATGAGTTTTGAAGACCCCGGATCTAGTTTCACCCATCTAGGCTGTGATATATTCAGGAATATAAAGACATCAAATGTATATCTTTTCCGAACAGATGATCATCCAAATCAAAGTATGATGACTCTGAATCATCAGTCTGCTACACAGACGATTGTCTGTCCTATGTACATGAAAATGAATTTATAATGCTGAGCATGGGAATGCCTGACTTAGCTAGATCATGAAAAGTATTATGAAGATAATGTATTGTATTTTATCTTATTATAGGTCGCCTCCTAGCTGGAAAAAAGCTCAGATCCTCATGATAAAGCATTTCACCCGGCATCAAAAGATTAATGACCTCATGCTTTAGGGGGCAACTGTTATAGACATTTTTGGGCACTACAACCCCAATCCTAAATGTCCATAAACTAAGGGCTCCTAAGTCCCTAAAAGTGTTGCTTCACTCCCTAAAGGAACAAGGTCATCTGATTACATCATCTCCTAGAAGTTCTCCACATAAAACTACTTAGAGCTTGTCAAAACTGGACCATACAGAATGCTCAGTGCAGAGAGTGTGATGCATATCACCTGCTCAGTGTAAAGGGTGCGATGCATACTGGAAATCCCTTCTGTAGGGTGCGATGGGTGAGAATGGACAAATGGCAGAGACAGTTTGCGAGGTGGAGGATCATAGAATCTTCCAGAAACTTCTCCTCTGACACTTGCCTCTCTGAATTCACCCAGGGATGAGTAAGAGATCATCAATCTCCACGTGGAATCAAGAACTATTAAAGAGAGGACACTAATCAAAAACCCAGAAGCTGACTCACCCCCCTACAATCATCTATATATGGATCTGTCATCACAGAGATCTAGGGGCTGGAATCTTGTATCTTATAGAGAAGTGTTGTTGGTTTCCTGGTGTAACATCACAGTGTTGGGTGATCTAAGCTTTACATGAGGTGAAGAAGGGCTTTCTTGCTGGAGGATGATGCTAGGTCAAAACAATTGGTTGTAATCCTCTTTGCTAATCTTGATATTAATAAATCTATTCAAGTTTTCCTCCACATTCTTGTATGATTGATTGTATATGCATTTGTGTGGTCAATACATATCTAGTCCTGTATTGTTTATGACTGTAGATCTATGTTCTTTGAGAGTATTATGCTGCTTTGATTCCACAGGTGCTCTTTGAAGTTGTGTAGATGAAGAAGAAGCGGAAAAGATCTATCAGAAAGGAGAGGAACAAGGCAAGGAACCAAGCACAAGACTGAGGTTGGTGTCCTTTGTTCCCCTCTTATCTATTTCTCATAAAGGAAAGTGAAAGTAGTTTTAACTTGTTTGTTTCTAAGATAGCTACCAGTCTTAGTGGGAATAGCAGCTCCAAGTGGACACTATTCCTGGTAACAACCCGAAATACCACTTATGGTTTTGAGAAATCACCTCTTCGTTGATTATCTTCCATGCTCTTCCACCATGCAAGGACCGTTGATCTATGAAATCCAATGGATCCTATGCACTCTCCGTATGTTTCCTCCTTAACTTAATCTCGCTTACTTTTGATGGACTCTGTGTTAAAACCACAGTTTCTACCACCCTCCGTTTAACACACGACATTCATATATCGATTCATTCACTTAATATTGGATCGCCATCAATCCATTCAGGGGGAATACAAAGAAATACCTAGTTAACTATTGAATGCAGATACACAGAGTAATGAGAGTCCACACTAGGCACGAGTCTTGCCCCCTCAGCTCAATTACAACAATAAATTGACCTCTGTCTCAAACCCCCTCTAACACTCAACCTCTCGCTTCTCACTCAAATTCTAATCACCTCAACTCCCTTGACTTTCCTCTCTTCTCTAGTCTGATATAGCTCCTCTGTTAACTCCTCTAATACTCTGTAGTTCTTCTTTGGCATATATTGCATGTGATACTCCTGATATGGCTCCTCCTCAATATCCTACTCCTACACTAAATTGGCTTTCCTATGGTTTTTGATACTACTCCAATACCTATTCTCTACTTTGATAGCTCTTCTCTGATAGCTCCTGTGACTTCTGATATTCTCTCCAATGGCTTGACTGTCTTGGCTTTCCTCTGGTTTCTCCTCATGGCTTCTTGTTCCTGTTTCTTCACGGATCTACTCTACTTCTCCTTGGATTCATATCATCATTTAGTATCCTAGAATATTGCAATATTGACATACTCTTGTTTCTTCATGGATCTGCTCTATTTGGCTTTACATCATTGTTTATTGTCCAGAATATTGCCATATTGGCATCAATGACAACCTAGATTAACAATCTCCCCCTTTTTTATTGATGGCAATATTTTTCTTCTCTCCCCCTTTGACATCAATGGCAAAGGAGTGCACAAGTACTCCCCCTGTTGAACTATTACTCTTCTTCATGAATAGTAGATCTTCATGGGTTTATTACTACCCCTGTCATATCGCTCTTCCTTTTATTCAAGATAGAAGGATTGTTGCAACTAACACATTATTGCCTCTTCATGTGTCAAAACTACTTTCATGGCTTCACCAATGCTTAGAGATTCTTCACTTCAATGCTTCTGCAATAATGATCAAGAATCACAGGCTCCCCCTGAATGTATGCATCATCTCTTTTGGTAGAGTCTTCCCATCAAATTCTAAGATTGTCGAACGTCAGGTCAATAACATGTGTTGTTGGCTGGAGAGTTCAAGGGACTTTCAGATTGTATTTGCTTCCTTCTCCATACTTGTGTAACTTTCTTATTTTGCATGGTTATGTTAGAAAATTATATATTACCGAGTAATGGAACACATAAAATATTGCAGAAATATAAACACAGAAAATGCATAAAACAAGAGAGACACAGATATACGTGATTCACCCAGTTTGGGCTACATCCACCCCGAACATCCAGTCCTTCCTTTCTATTATCCAGCAAAATGAAGAGACACAACCTACAGTAGATCCGCTATAATATCCTCTGTTTTCTCTCATAGTCTCACCTCTCTGTTTCTCGCTCACAGAATACACATCTATTACATAGCCTCAAATACAATGCCCTCATATAAAGAGTGGGGTTGCCTTCTAGGGCAAAAAACCCTAAACTAAACATAAGTTCAATCGTCAGATCATCCACCTAATGAACAGCCTAGATTGACTAGAAATTACTATACTTTTACAAGGCAATTTTACATATGTTTTTAGCTTCAGGGACATTGCCCCCAAGCCCCTGCCAGGGGACCACTGGCCCTCGGACCCCCCAGTGGGGGGATCGGCCCCCCCGCACCCCCGCGGGGGGGACAAGTCCCCCTCGCACCCCCTTGCGTGGAGGGGTGTACAAACTTCCTGGGGTTTACATTCGGCTGAAACAAAGACCTCTAAACAATTATGCTCCACACACAACAAGTTCTAGCTTGTGTAAGAGCCGAAGTTAAGTTACAATAACATGCCATATGACCAATGTTATGACACTTTAAGCATTCTACATTGTTCATGAATAATAATTCATGATTTCTTCCTGCAAAATTTTTCCTTGGAGATTGTTGGGGACCATAATATCTATTTTTATGATATGGTTGGGGACCATAACATCTATCTTTATGATATGCTTTACAATCTTTTCCCATGTGACCAAAGTTTGTACAAGAATAAAAATAACCAAGAAATAAACTTTGGTACATGGGAGATGGATATTTCCTTGAGGTAATTCTGAAGTCCTTCTGTCTTAATATCTTTTGATGATAACCATTACTTCTAGCATCCTTGAAATTATCTACATTTCTTCTTGGAGCAGGATTTATTCCATTGTTGCCTTGATTTTTCTCCTTGCCTTTACTGGAACTGGGAGCATCACCATTTCTTTCTAGCTTCTTCACATCCCTTTTGTTTGAAGCATTATCATTCTTGTTTGAGGATTCACTTGCATACCCGATACTTGATTTATCAAATGGAAATCTTTGATGGCTGAGCATGTCATCCAAGACTTGAGAGCTCTTCAATATTTTGTCCATCCCTTCAACAATTTTCCTGAGGAAGACAATCTCTTCTCCCAATCTTTCACAATCATTATTCTTCTTAGCATGTTGTTTCTCAGTTTCTTCCTTGATATGAGCAGCTTCATTTGTTTCTATTTTAAGGGAGATGATATCTGACTTCATTTTGAAGATTTCTTCATTTTCCTTTGCTAGACTGCTCTCCATTTCTTCCTTGATCCTTGTAGCTTTACATGTTTTGGCCTTGAGAAGTTTGATGTTAGATTTTAATTTTAAGATTTCTTCATCCTTTTCTTTTAGTTGACATATCATGGTGTTTCTCTCCTTTTCTACTTCATCGACCTATTCTTCTATGATTGCCAATGTTTCCATTCTCTTCTTAGCTCCTTGTGCTTTCTTCTTAACTTCGTTGTTCTCCTTTTTCAAACTGATAATCTCTTCCATGGCAGTTGTAAGTTGAGTGAGGAAAATCTTCTACAAAATCTTTTTCATTCTCTTCATCTTCTAGGTCTTCTTTAGCCTTCATGTCATCGTTCTCTTTTTCAGCTTCTATGATGGGTTTTGGATTTTCTTCTTGGTTTCCATCATCTTCTTGATTGATGGTCATGGTAAATGCTCCTTTTGAGTGAAGGTCATGAAGTTTGTCCCATATACCCTTTGCTGACGAACATTTTCTTAAGTTGTTCTTTATAGAATCAGGTAGCCCATTCAAGATCGTCTTTATTGCTTTTGCATTGTACTCCTTGGATTCTCCATCCATCATGCTATCAACAATCACTAATTTCCAGATTTCAATGCCTTGATTCTTTAATAAATTCCTCATTCTTGCTTCCCATATATTAAAGTTCCCATTGAACCATGGAGCCTCTTCAAATTGATTGTCTTCTGTTTTAGTGGTAGAGGGAGACACATCCTTAGGAGGATTAGAGACTTTCTTCTTTGACTTCTCCATCTGTGTTCTAAAGATCAACCTTCGAGCTGTTAGGATTTGAATGAAGGTATTGGCTCTGATACCAATTGTTGGAAATACTGGGGGGGTGAATGAGTATTTTTTTTCAATTTTTATTTTACTAGTTAAAACATTTATATTCAGAACACAAGATGAAAAACAAGAATAAATGCTTTTATTAATATAATATTTGCAATAAAATAGATACAAATATATATGGTTCCAATATGTTCCCAAGCACCAACTTGGACTTCTGTGAGGCTTCAACCTCGAGAGCACCAACTCTATTTTGTCAAGGCACCAACCTTGGACTTAGGAGCCCTAACTCCCAGGACACCAATCCTTCCAGTTCTAAGGCACCAACCTCAAGGGCTCCAACCCTCTGCTATCAAGGCACCAACCTTGGATATAGGAGCACCAACTCCAAGGATGCCAATCCTTTCCACTTCTAAGGCACCAAACCCAAGGACACCAGTCTTTCCAATTCTGAGGCTCTAACCCCAAGTGCTCCGACCCAATCTTGTCAAGGCATGTTGATAGTGATTCTCTACTCCCAAAACTCTTCTTTACTGAATTCTATCTATTTACAACTTCACTGTAGTCTCCATGCTACAACATCAATGGAAACTAGTATTCATATGAAGAAGTCTTTACAACTCTTCATACTATTCACACAGAGTCTGCAAAAGTTATCTCATGATGATATCAAATAGCCATCATTGTCTCCGATAATGTCTCCACACATCTTTAGTGAGTCTACTATTAGTTGCACTAAGCTCTGCACAAGAACCAACTCTCTGTTTCAAGCCTTTGTTCTCACTGTCATGGTGAATGCTTCCAGCGTAACTATTGCACACTGTTCTTACTATTGCAATCTCTTACTTCCCAGAAATACATTCACATATCCTTCAATACTGGTGCTGGCTACTATTCCCTTCAAGCGATATCAAATGAAACTTTATTTATTATATCACATAATTGTTCTCCAATATGCATTATGTACCTGATTAATTCATCATAGGTCCGAGTCTTTCACAGGGTAACACGATCAACAGAGTTTCTTGTCCTTCAACTGCTTCCTGTTTGGCTAGACCTTCGTCTTCCTTTTGTCCTGCTGGACCTTCGGCCCTTTTCTATCCTGTTGGACCTACGGCTTGCTCCTTTCTTCTAGTTCGCCAACCACCAACCACCTTTTTTATCTGTTATATAAGCATGATATGCTGACCTTTGGCTTCCTCCTTGCTTGCTTGAGCTTCGGCTTCCTCAACGCTTGCTCAACATTTTGGCTTCCCTCCTCCGGTCACTTCAACTTCCTCTGCACTCGCTTGATTCTTCGGATTCCTGATCTATGGATTCCTGTGTCTATTCAAGTGTTCCAATACTCACAGGGCACGTTAATTCAAAATAGAAGCCGAATTACAATAGTGTTTCATATTAAAAAAATATTAGAGAGGCCCTTTTTAATATTCATACAATATACATTAATTTCACAGACATTGCATTCCTTTAATAGCAATCGCAGCTTTCGAAGGTCTTTTTATAATTTGTGCCCAGACCATATTCGATGGCTGATTACCCCCCCTGGATGCGATATTATAAATTTCTTTTAATAAGTCCGTCGGGTCCATAGCCTTATTGCAATCGACAGTTTGACATCCCTTAGAGACTAGTGATACAATGCGGATGTGATATTACATTTAGTCATGTTAAATGGTGCATTCGGGCCCGCGTTATTATCACAATCGGCACTTTCAATGTGGAGAGGCCTTACAAGAGGCTTGCGATATGGCAGATATGATATTTCAATAGGCAGTTTACAATGGAGCCGAGGTTCCGCATGTATTATCGCAATCGAAGGTTTCAGGGGTGACAACCCTTCATAACTGTGATTAGCAATTAAATTGTAACCGTCAATCTAGTGCTTGATCCAACGGTTGTCACTTAGCCTGATCACCAACCAGTCTACTCAATATCCACGTTGATCTCCTTCCATTAGGTCAACGGTTGATGCCTTTTCTCGATCAATCAACTTGCATGACACTTTGTGACCATTGATCTAGATTCGCTTGATCTGATGATCCAAAATGATTTTGGGTGAGACACAACCACAAAGAATATCCGCCCGATAAAGCATTTTTCTCTCTCCTTGGCTGCTATGTGTTGAATGGTTAATGGAATCGGGTGACTACCCTTCAATACAGCTTACAGCTTTGTTTCTGCCCGAAATACCACTTATGGTTTTGAGAAACCACCTCTTCAATGATTATCTTTTGTGCTCTTCCACCATCCAATGACTGTTGATCTATGAGATCCAACGAATCCTGTGCACTCTCCATCTCTTTCCTCCTTAACTTAATCTTGCTTGCTTTTGATGGACTCTGTGTTATAACCACAATTTCTACCACACTCTGTTTAACACATGACATTCATATATCGATTCATTCACTTAATATTGGATCGACATCGATCCATTCAATGGGATTACAAAGAAATACCCCATTAACTATTGAATACGGATACACAGAGTAATGAGATTCCACACCAGGCATGAGTCTTGCCCTCTCGACTCAGTTACAGCAATAAATTGACCTTTGCCTCAAACCCCCTCTAACACTCAACCTCTCTCTTCTCACTCAAAACCTAATCATCTCAGCTCCCTTGACTTTCTGCTCTTCTCTGGTCTGATACAGCTCCTCTGTTAACTCCTCTGATATTCTGTAGTTTTTCTTTGGCATATATTACATGCGATACTCCCAATATGGCTCCTCCTCAATCTCCTACTCTTACACTAACTTGGCTTTCCCATGGCTTCTGATACCACCCCAATACCTCTTCTCTGCTTTGATAGCTCTACTCTGATAGCTCCTATGACTTCTGATATTCTCTCCAATGGCTTGACTGTCTTGGCTTTCCTCTGGTTTCTCCTCATGGCTTCTTGCTCTTGTTTCTTCATCGATCTACTCTACTTCTCCTTGGCTTCATATCATCACTTAGTATCCTGTAATATTGCCATATTGACATACTCATGTTGCTTCATGGATCTACTATACTTGGCTTCACATCATTGTTTATTGTCCAGAATATTTCCATATTGACATCAATGAAAACCTAGATTAACATAATAATTTTCTACCAAGATTAAAGAATTTGGTGAACTTATTCACTAACCTAAAGCATAAATTTAAATGACTTGATCATGATTAAACAATATGATTCAAATCGAACAAAAGGTTGTGGCATTTAAACAAGATTCACACAAAACCTTAATTTATTACAATGCAATTTATTTCTTTGAAGTGGCATTTAAATAGGCTCACTTATACAAATTTTGATTTTGTTTTGATGGGGTTTCATTTCAGCTCTTTTTTTTTTCATTTCATTTATTATTCTTTTTTTTTTCATATGCTATTTTATAAATAAAACTAACTTAATAATAAATAAAGGATGTTACAACAATACTCAATGTCCCTACATTCATTAATGGAAACCTCTACAATTTTCAACAATACCAAGCTTATACACTCTTTGTGAGACTGAATGATATATCCTACATACATTAAAATTACTCAAGCAACTAACACAACAAGAAGAAGCATTGTCATTATGCAAACTAGTCACTATCAACATTAAATTCTTTGCATACACAAAGAGATCTAAAATATCATTAACCAATGATAGATCCAAAAGACTCCCAATAGCTACATACAATATTCATATCTCTACATATGAAAATACTATGACCTCTAGTCATATCTACAATCAAAAGGGAAAGTAGTGCACATATAATTTATATTCATATTATTTAAGTCTCTATCATCTAACTTCTAGAACCATGTGAAACCAAATCCCTACATATAGTTAGAATCAACACACTCTAGAAGACATACTCAAGCTCTATCAAATACACTTATCACAATGAGTACTTCAAAATTTTGAAATCAGTTCGACCTCCACCAGATCTAAGTATTTATCCATCCTACAATCAAATTTGTTATCATACTAGAAATTATTTCAATGTATTGGATGCATACATTTAGATCATTGAGATATAGATCTACTTATACGCCCTCGTGCACTCCTGATCAAATAAAAACTCTTAAATTATACACACACAAATGATCTACATCAATCTCCATATGTAACATTCGATCCCACTCTTACCATAGGAAAAATTCATTGATTTCTAATTACCACAAGTACATATACTATTGTAAATGTTGACCAAATCGATTCCACCCCCACACACAAATTCTTATGGGCAAAACCATGGATTCTTGCTTGATTTTTCTACCTACAGCTATGGATTCACCTACGATAATTAAAATATATA
>APFE031463522.1:33762-56378 GCA_000404065.3 Pinus taeda
TGGTTGAAACAATTCCAGTCACCCTAATAGGCCTCTCTTTGTGTGGTTGAAACCTTCTAGCCACCCTCATAAGCCTTCCATCGTGTAGTTGGGGCTTAGGATAGGGAAACCCCTCTTTGTTTAGTCTATATCAACATGCTTCATCTTGATTTCCAACATTTGTACAACGTTTTGAAGTCTCTACATTACCCTTCTTTCAAGTCTATGTAACTTGCACTCTACACTAGAGGATGAGACACATTGTGATAGGATCATAACAAATTTTGATGGTGATAGTTAGGTTGACATCAATGTAGGATGATCTAGGAGGATTCTGTTGATTCAATTGTACAGGTGCTCAAGTGTCATCATCATTGTTCAGTGTCATCGTCACTTTAGTTCAACTTTGACAGTTCGACAATGTTGGTTATGGATCAGGATGTTCAGGTAATGTTACTAGTTTTCATGGCATTCAGTGGATATGGGTTTAACGCCTGGCTGTCGACTTGTGTTCATTGACAATTCTGTCAAGATTGGTCGATGAGATATGTCTTGTTGTTTGACTTGAAGGATTTGGGTTTGACATGAGGTGTCATCCGTGGCATAGGTTCATTGTCAGGATTGTCGTCGCAAAGGTAGCTGGAGTCAATGATGTGTGCGGTTTTATGTCACATTATCAACAAGTTCATCATTAGGAAACAAATGTCGCTAATGTCACTTAGCGACAAATGATTGTAAATGGGTGATCAAATTGCTAAAACCCTAATCCTACAAACCTAAACCTATCAAACCTATTTCAAATACAAAAAAACTAACTGTTGAACCTATCGCCTAAGACCTAGTTCTAAGTCATATCCATCACATTGTTCATTCAAACCTAACAACTAAAGTCCTAACCCTAACCATTAAACTCTTGGCCTAATCATTACAAAACATTACAATAACAGTCCTAAACTTCACGTGTATGGAGACTACGGAAGAGGAGGACATGTGAACAGAACCAGAGTTAGCCATCGGAGTTGACCACAGGCCCCTAACCACCATCCCTAAACTGCAGTGGGACCATGTCTCATGTGATTAGAGTCAACCAGTGGAGGTTAGCAGTAACTGCAGTAGTTACCGTGTCGGGTTGACATGTAAACAGTTATGAATAAACCATTGGAGTCAGGGCTTAAGGTTAGTTTGTAGCCAAAAAGTTAACCATCGGGGTTAGAGGTGACATGTGAACAACATGAAAGCCAAAGATTGCTACTTGAAACTGTCAGCAGAACCGTTGGTGCCTAAACCGTGGGTTCGTTCACCGTTCACATGAGATGTCCAACCCCACGTGGTTAAAGCTGACCACAAATGGTTTATTGATTAATACAAAGTTATTTTGGGTTTTAAAAGGTTTAGTTTGTTCAAACTAATTTGAAGGTCATGAAACCATAGGGTATGTGGAAAATTGCAACTAGACTGTTGGGTTGTTGGGGCCTGACCTAGGTTTGGAGGTGATTTAGCCAAACAAATCCCTGTACTACTGGCCATTTCAGTAATAGTCTGCAGAGTGGGGACTAAGGTATCACCTGAAGTAGTATGGGAGGGTGCTAGAACTAGGTTTTCACACCTTGGGGATGTCTGATGGTTTCAAGTGGTCCGCAGTTCGATCATGTGCACACGTCGCTACGCGCACTTATCAGTACCTCGCAGCCTGAGATACTGCCTTCCCGCAGCCCTACTCGGGGGTTGAACAATGTTATTACCCAAGTCCTTATCAATAACCCAATATTAGTTGATTAACTTACTTTATCTGTATGCTTTCAGTTATACTTAACAATATTCACCATTCATACAAATGCGCGCAATAACTAAACAATATAATTTCAAATGATATCACACATGTCATAACACAAGAATAGACACACATAATTTAGATAAAACTTCTCTTTATTATCCTTCCTCCTTGGTTACAAACTCAACTCCTCCCTGCGCACTCAGCTACAGGGGTCGGTACTCTCAGTTGTGGACTCTACTAGGCCTCTGCACACTCAACTACAGAGCCTCTTCCTAGTAGTATGACCTAAGATACTTAGACTCTTACTCTATACTCGCTATTTTCTTCTATCTATCAAATTCCATTGATTCCTTCCTTTTCTTTACAACTTAGAGCCTCACGCTATTTATACAATCCCATGGTCCATGAACCATGGGTAGGCTGACACTACATTTAAAACTTAGGGCAGACAACCCTATAACTCTAACATACAATTTGTGCCCGCAATTTGGGGAGCTTTACAATAATGTTATTCAAAACTTGGGCTTTGAGCCCCAAGACATGTTGTGGGGGGATTCCATGCCCAACAGGCCCCCAACACAAACATCATGACTCACCCTCGAGTCACTCTGTCAGTACGATGATCTTGGCGTGGCATCCCTCCAACTAGTCCCGAACAGTCTTGATGTCTGCAACGCAGTGAGCTATTGTTTGTTGAACCTATTGCATTCTCTCTTCTAAGACCTCTATTTCTGAATTGTGTCATTACATCTATATCAACATATGTTGTGTATGTTTATAGTCCCACGCCCTTGTCTGGTTCCTCGGGTTGGGAAGACTGTTCTTCGACCGGTTAGTTAGATAGCTAGCCCACCCATGTAGGGCTTCAAGTAGTTGTTGTTTACTTTGCCTCGGAATGGTTCTCCATTTAGTTTGACTAGCTAGACTGTGCCTCCATCTGTGACCTCCTGAATCATGTATGGTCCCAGCCAGTGCATTTTGAATTTTCACAGAAATTTTTCAAACTTACTACCATACAACATCACTAAGTCATTTACCTTGAAGGTGCGCAACTTAACATGGCAGTCGTGCTAGGCTTTTTCACGCTGCTTTTGTACCTGCTGATAAAATCCATCCAAAAACCATTCTTCCTCGAGTTCTTCCAATTGCACGAGCCTTTTCTCCAAAGCTTCACGATCCATCATCCCTGCGAGTGCTGCTATGTGCAGACTATGTACAATATATTCCATTGGCATGACAGCTTCCATGCCATAAACTAATCGGAAAGGTGTCTGTCCCATTAGTTTCTTGCACATTTTCCTGTAAGCCCATACAATCGCTGGTATGCACAGGTGCCAATTAGTGCATCTCACATGGTGGAACCTATTCAGCACTTCACACACCTTGTCAAAGGCTTCCCCATGTATGATTTTTGGTGTACTAGGTTGTATCATACTTCGTCATTTGCACACTTGTCTTGCTTGCTTCTACTTGTTGTTCATGTTTCCTATTGTGATAGCGGTGTGTGTTCGTGAGGGCTATGTACCATATGCTTGTACCCATCTAGAAAGGTGGCCGCACAAAATGTTTTGCCCCTCATAACCAGCTCTCATCCGTAGCTGAGGTTTTCCAAATCGTATAAGCATCCCCCTTTTGCATTTGCGCCCCTGAAATCCCGTGCGTGCCATCCCTACATTTGGATTCAGGGCTCACGTTTTAGTATGTACTCCATAGACAAGAGTCTGATCCATCATCACTTCTGTAGGTGCACTCATCATGGCATACTTACCTGTGGAAATTACAAAACAATTGTTGGGACGTCTGTGTATACTTTTGTAATAGATGCAATTATTTGTAGCATGTTTTCCTCCTATCTAGCAAATCACATACCATAATGCAGGCACTGTTCTCGGTCATGCTTTTTCCTCTGGTCTTAATGGCATTGGACCTCCTCCCACCAAGTAGTTCATGAAGATTGGACAATGGTACTTGTCATGCCCTTGGCCTTTGCTTTTTATGCACCATACCTCCTCACACGCCTCTGGCCGAGTTGTCTTGTCCTGTTTCAAACTCTGCGTTTCCAGACACAAATTTTGCAGTTGCACGTGGATTTTTTGGACTCCCAAGGCAAGATATTGTATTGGGGTCTCATGTAGTCTCATTGAAATCTCCAAAGCTTTGGCCTAGGTGGATAACTTCTGCTGCGACAGAACCATCCTTAGATGTGGTGTTAGTGACGCTATAAAACATGCGCGGTGCTGTCCATCTGTCAAGGTCATGTTGGCTTCGTGAATCATACTCTTCAGTTTTTGGTCTAGATCCCATGGGGTCTCACCTAGAAGCATCATGATCTCCTTAAACTCGATAATCAATTGTGTCTCCAACATTGGCCTGCTAAATTCCCTGTTCAACGCAGCGTGGATATCTGCGATCCCCGCATTTGGATGGTCATTAGAATGCTTAATGTACCATGTTAGTACGCGATCCTGCAATGCGCTTACTAGCGTTGCCTTCTTTATATTTTCATCCATGACTCTTTGTGCTTCCTAGATGGCCCTTACCATGAACCAAAATTGGTCCATATCTTCATTCCCTACTCCTTTGAATACCGACAATTTTATCGCGCTCACCATATTGAACTGTGTTGGTGGTGGAGGTGGTGTGGGTGGAGATGGAGGTGAAGATGGTGAGACTGGTGGTGGTGTAGGTGGGGGTGGTAGGCACAGAATTCGTTGCCTTATCAGACTGATTTCACTCCTGAGAGAAACTTTCACGAGCTCTTCCTCACTTTCCCGCCGAGGTGAAATCAAGGGGCTATTTTCTATCTTTGTGCTACCTTCATTTCTATAGATCCTCCCACTTCGCGTAGCCCCAAAAATAAATTTACTCTCATAACCCACTTTTCACACAATAGCATCTTAATCCAAGTGTTCAAAGATTTAATGTACTTACGTCGCGGTCCTTTGAGGAAGCGTCGTTCCACCTCAATGTAGCTGACTGTTGTGTCTACCACAAACTTGGTGATAAATCCTCCTATAATTTGATCAAGCCAATGGTCCATAGCGCACGTGATCTTATCTTTCGATGCTTCTAGTCTGTGGACTAATTCTAGAGTCCAAACAATTGGTTTGTCAAGCCTACACCTTCTGTGACTATCTTCTAGCTTCGTGATCTACTCATACAACTCACAGGGGAAGGATGCAAAGAAAGTTTCGTGGATTTCCGTATGTAAGTAGCACTCCAACCACTGTTCCTTTGATACTCACGGATTCCTATTTTCCTGTGCCGCAAACTCGTGAATCATTTCGTCTAACCACCCTTCAATTTCTTTTCTCATTGGATTCCAGTGACACAACATCTGACATCCATTATGCAGATCCCGGTCCCGGCAATGGAACCATTTGTTGGCTTGTTGGGGCCTAATCTAGGTTTAGAGGTGATTTAGCCAAAAACATCTTGATACTATAGGCCCTTTCGGCAACAATCTGCGAAGCATGGACTGAGGTCTCACTCAAAGTAGTATGGGAGGGTGCTAGAACCAAGTTTCCAGAAGTGATCAGAAGTGCCTATGTGCACATTTAGTCTAGTCTTTTCTTTGTGTAATCAACTTCTTCTGTTCATTCCTAATAGAAATGATCACCCATCTTGAAAGTGGACCCAGAGACGTAGTCCCTCAAGGATGAACTTCGTCATCAATTTTGCCATCTGGTATTGTTGTGTTTTTACTATTTTCACTTCTTTTATGTATCAATTTTATGTTTAATCAGTTGTCGTAAAGTGTTCTTCTCAAGCAAATTACCTCAATTTCCACACTTTTCAGTTAACATTCAATTCGATAATGGCTAATCAATTCTACATCAGTTTTTAGTTTATGATCATTTTAGATCAATTAATTTGGTATTAGATCAGGTTGCATTTGTATTATTTTCCATTGAATGTTAACCAGGTCAAAGTCTCAATGAGGAGAAGGAATCCTTATGTAAGATCGATCCCAAAATTGGAAAGAAATGAGTCGTTCAAAAATCGACCATGTCAGGACCTGATGCAGGTGAAAACACTGAAACTAAGATGAGTGAAGAATAGTTTCAATAGGTTTTCTTAACCATGCAGCAGATTTTTGGAGAATTGTATGAAGACAAGAAGGCGAGAGATACAACTTCTTCTTCAAAACCATCAAAGAAGGACAAAGGTAAAGGGAAGATTGATAAAACACCTTCACCTCCATCATCTCCATCATCATCATCTTCTTATTCTTCTTCCAATGCAGAATCTGAAACAGAAAAGAAACCTAAGGAAACATCTCTTTTGAACTTGATGTTAAATTTGAGTTCCCTGTTTATGATGGTAAAATGAATCTTGAAAAGCTAGATAACTGGATTAAGCAGTTAGAAGTGTATTGTCACATTCAGAACATTTCTAGAAATAAAACTAAAATTCAGTTAGCTACACTTAGAATGGGAGGAACAACTTTAATCTGGTGGAAAAGTAAAACTCAACTAGATGTAAAGCATAAAGGAAAAGTCATCTCATCATGGTCTAAGTTTTTAAAGGCTCTTAGGAAATAGTTCTATCCTTTAGGATACATGCAACAAGTTGTTATTGACTGGTAGCATCTGAGGCAAGGTAAAGAACAAAGTGTTCAGGAGTTTATTCTGAAGTTCAAGAGGAAAGCATTGGCACTTGGTATTTTATTGGATACACGTGAAACTTTTTTAAAATACATGGTAGTTTACATTCGTATTTGGAGCATACTTTATTGATGTTTAATCCTTATGATTTTGATGAGGTGTGTGTTCAGGCAATACATATTGAATTAGGTGGAAGACCATTCAAGTTTTCATCGCAGTCATCCAAAGAGTTGGAAACCTAAGATTCCAGTGATAGTAAGGGAAAGAACAATTCAAAGAGAAAGAAATCAGTGATTGTTCAAAAGGAAAGACCTACTTGTTCTCATTGCTAGAGAATTGGTCATGATGAATCAAAGTGCTAGAAACTTCATCCAGAACTTAAGCCCAAAAATTTCCTTAAGGAGAAGGATGAGAAAAAGGCCATTGCAATAGTCCAATAGGATCTAGGTTCAGATTCAGTTGATGATAGGAGGATAACTGCCATAATTACAACAGGTAAAAATTTTGAAATTGGTTCAAGTTCGAAAAATATTGCATCTTCTTCAAACATAAATCCTTCACATGAGGATAAAATATTTGATTTGTTTAACATAATGATAACTTCTAAATATAGAAAGATAGATACAATGTTTGACAACGGATCACAAGCGAATATAATATTTGAATATTTAGTTAAACGTTTGGCTTTGGAAACATAGAATAATCCAAGACCTTACCCATTAGGATGGCTGAATAAATCAACTCAGATTAAATTCACCAAACAGTGTCAATTAAGATTTTCCATAACAGCTAATTACATTGATGAAGTGGAATTAGATGTGGTTCCAGTAGACATATGTGGAGTTTTCTTAGGAAGTCCTTATCTTTATGATCGTGATGCAGTATTTTACAGGAGAGAACATAAATATCACCTTAAGAAAGATGGGGTTGAATTTCTTGTCAGGGCACATCAAAACAAAAATCACTTGAATTTAGTTAATGTTAATCAGATGAAGTGATTAATAATTTCAAACAAGAGGTTTGTAATCATTTGTGTAAAGGATCAACATAACAATCAACACGATTCTTGTTTAAGTTATGCAACTTAGCTTAAATATGGTTTGAGTAAAGAGATATAAACTTGTTCAGTTCTATGTAAAACCAAACATCTTAATCATAAGAAAGGAATACAACATGAATTACAGTTTATGCCTAAAGCTCCTCTTCCTAATGTTAGAATGAATCAAATCATTTTAAGTTTGGAACTTAACAGTTGCAGGGATACAAGTCAGTATTGGGGAAAGTCAATGTTCGATTTCTCTTGTATTGTGTCACCATGTCATGTCTCGAATAGTTTGGAAATCTCTTTTCAAGTGGAAAGGAAACTATTTGTTTTATCAAAGCCTTTCCTAAAGCACTATCAAAGTGTCTAAGGGGAACTTATGCATAACAAGAAAGTGTTAATAAATGGAAACATCATTTAAAAGTGATTCAAACATCAACAACTAAATCAATACTTTCAAAATCAAACTAAGTTGTAGCAAATTTCACCTTACTATTGGATATGTTCAGTACAACAAGTTGACTTAGCAAACAGGAAGCAGGAAAGTAAGTCAATTCAAGTAGTTGGTTTGATGTCAAGTGTATCTTTGATTGTCTTTGTCATTCCGAAAAATAGATTGTTTATACATGTTAATGGTATAAAACAACATCCAGTAGCAACTATTTTTAAAGATAATGAATCACTAACTCATGGTTCTTCGTGGAAAGAATTCAATTTCCATGTTTATAACAGGTTGTTTGCCCATAGTCACAAGTTGTGTATATTACAGATGGATGAAATAGATCACCAATTTAGAATGTGCCATGGTCAACATCATTAGGGTCATCACTTATAGGTAATTGATCAAATGTATTGGTACATCGTAAAGTCAAGGTGGAAAGAGAGAGAGTTCTACCCTCATTGATTAATTTTTTAGTCAAACTTTTGTGGTCCAAAGGCTTTCAAGTGGAGAGGAATGATCCAAGAGGATTCTATTGATTCAATTGTATAGGTGTTCAAGTGTCATCATCAATGTTCAGTGTCATCGTCACTTCAGTTCAGTTTCGACAATTCAACAACGTTAGTTATGGATCAGGATGTTCAGGTAATGTTACTGGTTTTCATGGCATTCAGTGGATATGGGTTTAGTGCCTGGCTATCGACTTGTGTTCATTAATAGTTTCACCAACATTGGTCGACGAGATGTGTCTTGACATTCGAGTTGCAGGATTTGGGTTCGACATGAGGTGTCATCCATGGCATAGGCTCATCATCAAGATTGTTGTCGCAAAGGTAAATGGAGTTGACGATGTGTGTCGTTTTATGTCACATTGTCCACAAGTTCGTCATTAGGCAACAAATGTCGCTAATGTCACTTAGCAACGAATTATTGTAAATGGGTGATCAAATTGCTAAAACCCTAATCCTACAAACCTAAACCTATCAAACCTATTGCAAATACAAAAAAGCTAAGTGTTGAACCTATCACCTTGTTGAGAGATTTAAATGATCAGTTTGAATCCCTTAATATTAATTGTCAACCCAGGGTTCATAAGCATGAATTTCCTTGCACTCTCTTCGTTCAGGGTCAGGTCAGAGTTTGATGATTTCCCTTTTAACAATTTATGGGATGATAAGTATTTGTAACTAAAATCATCTAATTTGTCAAGAGCAAACCCAACAATCAAATTCAATATAAATCCTTTACAAAATTCAATATTCAAATCTGTACTAAACTATGTATTTATAGAAAGCAGACTTCATTCACACCAAACTATATCAATCAAATCTCTGAATGTTGGTACCATACTTTCTATGTGAAGACCAATCAATCATTCCTCAACAGGCATGCTATGATAATGGCTATTTTTACTTAAAGAAATCAAACAATCTTATGATAGTAACCACTCATCTTATTAAACTATTGATGCCATAATCAGTCGTTCCTAGAGCAACAATGACACTAATCTTATAGCAATCCAATTACTAATTCAATGAGTGATATATTCTAATAGTACTTCCATCAACCAATCATTATGTACTTAAGAGCTTATTTCTAGTTCAAGGTTCAGTGTTTAAGTACTACTTAGAAGAATTGCTTTGTTTTGTTGTTCTATCCTCAATGGATCACTTACAGGATTGAATAAATGAAAACAACTTTGATACTTATCTTACTTAATTCCCATCTATCAATCCTAGAGACTATACCTAATTCTATGCTACAATCATGAAAATCCCTACCACTATGAGGTTGTAATTCATAACAATGATCTAATCATGAAGTAGACACCCTAACACATGAATCGAGAAAGGAGTCAATCATTCAAAGAAGGTTGTCTTTTGCATAGAAGTGAGGATAATTGTTTCAATTCACCACTGATATTGGCAATTAAATGAACAGGAGAAATAAATGATACCTATAGAATTGGTCTTTTGAAATCATTCCTGTAATGTCATATACCAGTTTACAACACATCAATCAACAATGAAACAAACCAATTAATCATTTGTGCAAGCTAGACATCCTTGTATTTAAGTTACTAGTCCAATAGTTTAATCAAATTTATTAAGTATTCGAATGATCTAGACAGCGCCAGCCTATATTCAAGTGCCTCTAAAATGTTATAGCTAGGATTGATCTATGTCAATTCTTTTCAATGAAATAGAGGTTGATTTGGAGAAAATAGACAAAACATGTCCTATTCAGTTGAGGTCATCATTCATCTATATATGTTGAAAGATTTAAGAACTTCGGCATCAACTATTGGTGACAATTCAAATCAATGTATCAATGACCATACAATGCATTTAGGGTGGGGACAAATCAAAGCGATAGAGTGGCTCTAGTTCGAAAAGGCTCAAAATCACACTGAAATCTAATTGAAATTCATGAAAATGGTAAAGACTCCTGCAATCACACCTATTAATCAATCAATTAATAATAATCCATGTAAACTAACTTGTAATGGAAAAGGAAATTGAATGAATCTAAGTGCGCAGTGTCACTGCTGATACAAATACAAACAATCCGAGATGCGTGGGCTTGGCTAGACCTGGGGTTGATAAATTACAGTAACTAAATGATTTGGTTCACAGTCAAAACATGGAATCAATTCCAATCAACACATTCAAAAGAGACTTTAGAGCAAGAGCAACATGATAATTATATTAAAACTAGTTGCGATCATACAGTAAAATGCTTCATGACTTTGGTGCTAGTTTAACATATTACATCTCATGCCTTTATAGGCATTCGCTTACAATAAAACATAAAACTAAAAATAACCATTGAACAACATTACTCCTTCCAGGTGAGTTGGTTTGAACAACCATCTCGAATTGGTTTATACAACATGATGCATTCTTATTATGGTTGCACCATTTCATCTTCCAAAGATCTCAGGATCATGATGCGTTCTTTTTATGGTTGCACCATTTCATCTTCTAGAACGTGCTGCACCTTATCCATTTCGTTACTTGAGTACCAATTCTGCATATAGCCCTTGAGTACCGACGTAGAAAGTCTTCATGCATCAACTACTTCTTCTATATCATCCTGCACATTTTGTTGAGAGTCTACACTCTATTGTAGTAATAAGTTAGTTTTAAAAATATGCTACTTCTATTCACTTAAATCCACCAACAAACAACTAAATGCAACCATGAGAAGGTTTACCTCAAGTGGAGAGCAGAGCTAGGATTATGATAGTAAATTAGTAGAGAAATAGGTTCCATGGTACCAAAAAGGGGTCAAAATGGAGATTTTACCAATAGTAATAAGAACAAAATAGGGGATCAACATCCTCCCATGCTTAACCTGATGCATTCCCTCATGCATCCAACAAAAAGGAGACTGCCAGTTGAAGGAGATTGTTGTCAAATACTAGCAGTCTTGATTAAGACTTTGATCCCTTGCCCAATAGGTGGCGAGCACTTCTAAAATTGCAATGCTAGTCCCTTAGTACTCAATCATTTTGTAGGCTTGTTGTGGGCTACCTTCCAACATAGAAGGTGCTTGTTCTTTCATACCAAAGCATCATTCTAAACATACAACTTCATATTGGAATCTCTTACCTGTTGATTTATGTTGTTCACAAAATGAAACATGACCTTATATTTGTTTGCGTACTCGCTCAGCTTAGTAATTGTCTTCTGCAACTTCACAAGCCTAATTTTCATATTTTCCTTAGCATCTAGTGTAGGGCTTTTAGTTGGCATTGTTTCTTGCTGTGAGATACTCCCCCTTGGTGATTTTCCTCTATGCTTCTTAGAAGATGATGGATGTCGGGTGCTCTTTGTAGCGTCCCTGCTTGTTGTTGGTTCGGTAGGGGACAAGGCTTCTTTATCCTATGTAATATCCACCAGGATTTGGAATTTAGGTGCGGCAGTGGGCTCTTCTACTTTTGGCATTGGAGACTGCGGAAGACTAGTCTCGTGGGAGGACGAAATAGGGATATGGACAATGTTGGGTCCTTCAACAATGTTTTTTGGGGAAAAATCCATGTTATGGGTCCAACGATGATCTTCAGTTGAAGTTTCAGCTATAGGGATTAGGAAAGTTTTGGAAGGAAATCGGGGTTTCCATCGTTTAGCTTGAGGAGCCATGCTTCCAGTTTTGAGGGGTGGATTTGCTGGAGACTTGGTGTTTGTGGGAAAACTAGTGTATTTTCGATCTACTAGCCCTCTAGGATTGGCAACTATCCTAGAAACAAACAATCAAAGTAATTTGGGATTTCCTCTATGTATGATAGATAAGAGAGAGAAAAAGGAACCAACCTGGATCTTCCACTTAACTCCTTGTTTGATCTCTCTCCCCATTGATAGAGCTTGCAACTCCTCTCCTACTTATCCCACTTAAAGAATACCTGTAGAGACAAAGTAACAAAAAATCATCAAAGCATCTTGATATATTATATCATAAGCATTGCAGAATCAGAAATACAATGAACATACAATGGCATTCACAAATAACAACATTCACAAATACACGATCGTATGGAGGAAAACTCAAAGAACTTTATTAAATATGAAGGGAGAATTACAACCTAGCTGTCTAATCCAACATCATCCTCCCAGCATCAAAGCCCTCTTCACCTCATGAAAAGCAAGATCACCCAACAATACAATACTCCTCAAAGACAAACTATCAGCACTTCTTTGCAAATTACAAAATTCCAGCCTCCAAATCTCTCAAATGAGGGATCCATTTATAGATATGTGCAAGGGTGTGAGTCATCTCTTAGTTTTTTATTAGTGTCATTCCACTTGTTGTTCTTGGTTCCACTTGGAGATTTCTTAGATCTCTTACAATCCATGGGAAAATTCAGAGAGGCAAGTTTCATAAGAGAAGTTTCTAGAAGATTCCATGAGCATCCACTTAGCAAATTGCCTTGGACATTTGTCCATCCTTGCTCATCGCACCCTACAGAAGGCCTCATCAGTATGCATCGCACCTAGCTAGTGTAGCAGTTAGTATGCATTGCACCTTGACAATGGAGTAGTCAGTATGGTCCTGTTTTGGTCAGTTCTTAGTGGTTTTTCAGGTGGAACTTCTGGGGAATGATGTAATCAGTTGACCATGATCCTTTAGGGTATGAAACAGTACTTTTAGGGGTTAAAGGGACCTAGTTTATCGACATATAAGATTGGGATTGCAGTGCCCAAATATGTCTATAACATTTGCCCCTTAAAGCATGAAGTTGTAAATCTTTGATGTCGGGTGAAATGCTTTATCATGAGGATCCGAGGTATTCAAACTAGAAGGTGACCTATATAAGATACAATACAATACATCATCATCATATTATTTTCATGATCTAGCTGAGGTGGGAATTCCCATGCTCAGCTTTATAAATTCATTTTCATGTACATAGAACAGATAATCATCTGCAATCGCAGACAAGTGATTCTTTATATGTAGAGTCATCATCCCTAGCTTGGATGACCATCTGTACAGCTTCTGTGTACATTTGATGTCTTTATATTCTTGAATATATTGCAGCCTGGATGAATGAAACTAGATCTGAGGTCTTCAATCTCTTTCAATCTTCGCTCGAAGCACAAGTCGATCCATGTGGAGAGATGTTCTGAAGTCGAACATGGAAAGACATTGCCTGATTACTAACCAATAATGTGAGTTGTTAACAGATGCGAGAGGAATCACCGATAATGATGATGACCCTCAAGGTAATACAGTACAAGTCACATGGTGTGAATATATGATCTGATGTTAAACACCACGCAAAATCTTTCGGTTGAAGGCCAGTGATGTCAACCTGTCGCCGGAAGTGGGAAACTTGCCATTGATGCATGCAAGCTTCAAAGTACTGAAAGGGTTGTTTCTAGGTCAACTTCTTGGATAATGAGTTGATGTCAACAAGAAGTGATCCATCATAGGAGGGCCTTAATGTATCCCACATCTATGAAATGAAATGAATCAAATGATTCTCTGGAGGTGAAAACGATCTGACGACATAAGGTTCAGGAATGGCGGTCATGAAAAATCGAGGGTGATGGTATTGCAGTGGATGAGGCATTAACTGGATGGTGAATTCTCAATTGAATGACTTCTCTTGAACATATCGGCGACACTGATATGTATTGGTAGTGTTAACCCCAAAATATGGATGGTGTGGAGGACCAATGGTGAAATGACCGGTGAACGGAATAACCCAACTTGACTCAATCATGGTGATGGAGTGAAAGTATCATGTTCAAGAGCGACCTGCTACCATAAAAGTCTTCAAGTTTTCTTCCCTTTTTCCCTAGTCAATGCTGACCAGTACCTCTTTATTTTTGTCAAGCTTGAGAAGGATAACATATGCTTGTTCTATAATTTTCCCTTCGAGAAATCCTGTCACTACATTTTAGCGAGTCTAGCAACAATGAAACTCTTTCTTGGCTGGGTGGACAAGTTTGTCGCTATTGTTTAACGAGTTTAAAGACAAAGACAACTCGTTCCTTTTCATGTTTAGAGAGTTTGAAAAGGGATGAAAAGGAAACTACAACAGTTCTTCTTCGTAGCATAATCCCTTAAGTCCGAAAAAGGATAAAATAATACAAAAGGGATGACTTTTCGATCACTTTAGCGAGCCGAAAAAGACAAGCGCTTGTTCATTTTCGTGAGATAATCCCTCAAGTCCAAAAAATATTAAAATATATAGGAGGGATGGAATTTTGATTACTTTAATGAGCTAGAAAATCAAATAGCTCGACAATCTTTTCATATTTAATGAGTCTGAAAAGAGTTTAAAGGAGACTCGTTTTTTAGCAACGAGTGGCATTTAGGGTAGCAACTGGTTCTGGGTAAGCTTGGAACTTCTAAAAACATGGTGATGTGAAGAGGTTGGCTAACAATACCACTCATCGCAGTTGTTCCTCAAAAGGGTAAACAATCAAGTGGAAGCGTTTGATCAGCCAAAAGTATGGAGGTGATGGTAGAACACAACCAAAGCTCAAAAGGTTGATAGCATGGCAATCATAAAGGTTATTTACTGAAGGCGGGTTTATTTTTTAACGAGCTTGAACCTTGTGATAACATATGCTCAGTGGTAGGTTTATTTTTTAATGAGATTAAACAATGCGACAACATGGTTAGTGGTAGGTTTATTTTTTAATGAGCTTAAATCATGCACCAACATATTCAGTTTTTAGTTTTTCTTTTCATGTAAGATAGAAATGACAAAACTAGAAAAGAAAAAGCTAGAAAAACTAAAAAGATAAGGAACTGCTGAGGTTAGGTAGGATAGTTTCATTAGCATTTAGACAAAACACTTCCTTTGCTTCATCCGCAGAGTAGACAAAGGTGAATGGTGTGTTAAACCAATCACCTAACTTAAGAAGTTTAAAAAACTAAAAACTAAAAAGCTAAAAGGCTAAAAGGCTAAAAGGCTAGAAAATGAATTTGAAAAAGGTTTGCATGCCCCCAGCATGATTGTTATTGGGAAATCTAGTGTTTATGCAGAGCTGCTAGTCCCACTAAGATGGGTAGCTATCTTAGAAACAAACATATTAAAGTTACTTTCGCTTTCCTTTACGAGAAATAGATAGGAGAGGAGCAAATAATACCAACCTCGATCTTTCAGTTGGTTCTCTACTTGTTCTCTCTCCCCCTTTGACAGATATTTTCCGCTCCTCCCTTGACCACTCTGCTTCAAAGAGTAGTTGTAAATTCAAAGTAGCATAATACCTTCAAAGTGCAGAGATCTACAATCGTAAACAATATAGGACCAGATATATATATTGACCACATACATGCATATATTAGCAAACATATAAGAATGTGGAGGAAAACTTGAATAACTTTATTGATATAGAGATTAGAAGAGAGGATTACAACCTACTAATCTGACCCAACGTCATCCTCCTAGCATGAAAGCCCTTTTTCACCTCATTAAAAGCTTAGATCACCCAACACTATGATATTCCACCAGGAAACCAACAACACTTCCTTACAAGATACAAGATTCCAGCCTTTAGATCTCTAGGATGAGAGATCCATATATAGATGATTGTAAGAAGGTAAGTTAGCTTCTGAGATTTTGATTAGTGTCTTCTCTCTGATAGTTCTTGATTCCACTTGGAGATTGATCATCTCTTACTCATCCCTGGGCGAAATTAGAGAGGCAAGTGTCACAGGAGAAGTTTCTGGAAGATTCCATGATCATCCACCTTGCAAACTGTCTCTGCCATTTGTCTACTCTTGCCCATTACACCCTAGAGAAGGGTTTTCCAGTATGCATCACACTTTTTACACTGAGAAGGTGAGATGCATCGCACCCTCTGCACTGAGCAGTCTGTATGGTCCAGTTTTGACCAGTTCTGAGTAGTTTTTTGTGGAGAACTTCTGGGAGATGATGTAATCAGCTAACCTTGTTCCTTTAGGGCATGAAAGAACACTTTTAGGGACTTAGAAGCCCTTGGTTTATGGACATATGTGATTTGGGTTGCAGTTCCCAAATATGTCTATAACAATTTCCCCTTAAAGCGTGAGGTTGAAAATCTTTTGATGTTGGGTGAAATGCTTTATCATGAGGATCCGAGTTTCTTTCAAACTGGAAGGTGACCTATAATAAGATACAATACAATACATTATCTTCATAAATTTTAATGATCTAGCTAAGGTGGTCATTCCCATACTCAGTTTTATAAATTCATTTCCATGTACATAGGACAGACAACCGTCTGTGTGGCAGACTGATGATTCTGGTAGAGCCATCATCTTTTGATTTAAATGATCATCTGTGCAGCAATGATGTACATTTGATGTCTTTATTTTCCTGAATATATCGCAGCCCAGATGGATGAAACTAGATCCGGGGTCTTCAAACTCGTCCAATATTCGCCCAAAGTACAAGTCGATCCATGTGAAAAATGTTTTGGAGTCGAACATGGAAAGACATCGCCTTATTACCAGCCAATGACGTAAGTTGTTAACAGGCGCGGGAGGAATCACCGATAATGATGATGACCCTCAAGGTACTACAGTACAATTCACATGGTGTGAAAAAGGGACTTGGCGTCAAACACCACGCAAAATATTTCGGTTGAAGGCTATTGATGTAAACCTGTCATCGGAAGTGAGAAACTTGCCATTGAGGCATGCAAGCTTCAAAGTACTGAAAGGGTTGTTCCTAGGTCGACTTCTTGGATAATGAGCTGTCATCGACAAGAAGTGACCCATCATAGGAGGGCCTTGATGAATCCCACATCACGACATGGAACGGAGAAAATGATTTTGTGGAGGTGAAAATGATCTGATGATACAAGGTTCAGGGTGGTATTCATGAAGAAATGAACCGTGAAGGTATTGCAGCGGATGAGACACAAGATGGGTTGGTGAATTCTCTGATCGACTTCTCTTGAACATATCAGTGACAATGAAATGGATTGGTAGCATTAACCCCAAATATGGATGGTACGATGTACCAAAGTTAATATGACCGGTGAACAGAATAACCCAACTTGACTCAATCACGGTGATGGAGTGAAAGTGTCATGTTCAAGAGTGACTCGCTACCAATAAAGTTTCTACAAGTTTTCATCCCAATTTTCCCCAGTCATTGCTGACCAATACCTCTTTATTTTTATCAAGCTTGTGGAGGATAACATATGCTTGTTCTATAATTTCCCTTCAGGCAAACCCGTCGTTATGTTTTAACGAGCCTAGCGATAGTGAAACTCGTTCTCATTTGCATGGACAAGTTTGTCGCTATTGGTTTTAATGAGTTTAACGACAAAGACAACTCAGTCCTTTTTCAATTTTAGAGAGTCTGAAATGGGATGGAAAGGAAACTCCAGTAATCCTTTTTCATCATATAATCCCTTAAGTCCAAAAAAGTATAAAATAATATGAAAGGATGAATTTTCGATAGTTTTAACGAGCCGAACAAGACAAGCGCTCGATCGTTTTGTGTAATAATCCCTCAGGTCCAAAAAGATTAAAATCTAGGGGAGGGATAGCACTCTCGGTAGCTTTAATGAGCTGGAGAGGCCAACTGCTCGGCAATATTTTCATATTTTATGAGTCAGGTGAAAAGAGTGTAAAGGAGACTCGTCTTTGAGGAATGAGTGATATTTTTGGGTAGCTGCTAATTCCATGTAAGGCTTGGAATTTTCCAATCACGGTAGTGTCACAAGGATGGCTAACAGAATCACTCTTTGCAGTTTTTCCTCAAAAGGGTAAACAATCAAATGGAGGCATATGATCGGCCAAACAGAGTGGAGGTGATGGTAAGAACACGACCAGGGCTCAGAAATTGACGATAATGCATTCGCAATGGTTATTTACTGGAGGTTGGTTCATTTTTTAATGAGCTTAAACTCTGGGGGAACATTTGATCATTGCTTAGGTTTAATTTTTAATGAGCTTGAACTTCACATAAAAACTGCTCGTGATAAAGGTCATTGATATTCGACCCATTATTAACACTATGTTCTTTTGATGGTCATACTACCTGTTCAATTGCTCCATCAAACTGATTAGAAATGAGAAGACATGCTTGAAAAACAAGTTAAAACACCAATACCCTACTTGAATTACGTGAAAAGTAACTTGAAAGTAGTTTTTTACCCTTAATTTTACCATTTCATTTGAGCTTGAGATTGTTGGAGCTTTGGAGGTGTTTTCCCTCTCGATTTTCACTAGCTGATTCTAGGAGATTCTGTGGACAATTCTTGGCACCGTCTGGACCAGGCAGGAGCTAAACTTGTGCTCTTCAATTGCATTCCTTTCTTTTTGAATTCTGAGCATGTTTCCCTACTTCCCTGAGCCTCTGGGGTTTGAACAATTTGCTTTGGCCCCATCGCACCCTGTGTACATCAAAAGGTGCAATGCATACTGGGCTAGCCACTGGCCAGTTAGTATGCATCGTTCCTAGTACACAGCTAGGGTGCGATGGGTGCAAGGAGGGAACTTTATGCACTGTTTTTCATAGAAATTTTTCCTGTTTTTTGCAAAATCAGGATCCTGACTCTTCTCTTGTTTTTTTTTAGAGATTTATCAAAGCAAAATGGTTGTTACATGGTAAGAATGCAAGCATGAAGAGGACATGGTTGCTTTACATGATCCGAGTACAGTAACTGCATTGTGGAACTGTGGTTTGCTCAAGTTCTTCTACATCTCTAGCATGAGGCAACAAATCAACTTGTTGCAATATTTCCTCGATGCATGGGATCCTATCAACTAGGTTTTCTAGATTAGAGGAAAATCCATCCCCTTGACTATCATGGACATCTATTTTTTGACCAGTTTATCGAGGCATGGTGCCCCTCTCTCACTATCAGGTTCTGCCCGTGGGGTCGAATCCATGAGGGATTATATTTGCCGATACTGTAGAGAAGGATCTCTGCCAAGTAGGGATAGCAAGATCAACATCTGCGATGTCACTAACTGACCTTTGAGGACCATCTTATTCACCTTTGCTAGACTGGCTAGTAGTGCGGCTCTTCACTTAGACAACAGGTCCTATATGCAGCATGCCTTAGAATGCCTTGAACTGAAGGTGTTCAACTAGTGTGATGCAGTACTTCTGGTGATAAAAGAACAACTTACCAAGGTGAAAAAAGGGTGATCTAAGAACTTTGGCTATGGTTCCATTTTGATCACTTTCACCTTGGAGAAGATCCCACTGATGCAGCCATAATACATTTCACTTAGTTTTCCACCACCGACTAAGCCACAGATGTAGAGATGGGTTGACCTTATGGCCCGACATGCTGGTGAGCCACAGGTTTCTTTCTCTAATGCCTTCTTTGAGCGGTTCAACTGTTAGGAGATGGTTTATGCTGAGTGTCCATATGCTGGTATGGATTTCCGGGGTGACCCAGATTTGGTGCTACCAGCTTGTTACACTAAAAATTGTCACCATGACTATCTGCAGTTAGTATGGCTCTATCAACAGTCATACTATCCTCCTTGTCAAGCCTTATACCTCTGCTCTACATGTCAGACTTCAAAAAAGAGAGAAAGTCATTAAAAATCATGTTTATCTCTGGGTACGCAGGTTCTCTCTACCTTGCCTGCATGTACGCATCCCAAGCTCATTGTACCTGCGTACTTGTACGCTCTGTAAGTCAAGGGATGGGTGCGTACTCCTGTAAAGGTCAAAAGGCGCGAGTTTCATCTTAAAAAAATTACTTGTGGTCACTTCTAGAGCTTTCTAGAAGAGTGTTTGACGTGTATTGAGTGCCTCCAGATGGTTCATGCATCCCTATGATAGAGGAACTTATCCCATCAAGAGAGGAGCTACCCCATCCAAAAGAGGGAGTATCCCATTGATGTTGACCTGAATAACTTCCTCTAGAACACTATAAATATAGGCATTGGGCCAAAGGAGGGGAGGTTGAAAGCTGAACATTCCAAAGGGTAGATGCTGCTGGAATTAGGACTTCCATTATAAGCTTGTGAGGAGAGATTACCATCCTTTCTTGTTTCATTTGGAAGTGGGTGAGCTTGTCAAAGTAGAGGAAAACTCTTGCTGGACCCTGGGAGGAACTTGCACAACACCAAGGCTCAGGTTGTAATGGTTTCTTTTGTTTCCTTAATACAAATAAGTCCATTCTTCTCAATGATTTGTTGTTAATGAATTGTTTCATATACTCCTTGGTCTATATGTTGAATATGTTTTTGTTTTATGAGATATTCAGGTGTTATGTAATCGTTTGATTGTTAGTGTATGCAGGTTTCGAAGTGAAGGAGGAGCTCATCTGGATCGACGAGGCTAGACTACTACAACAGCGTTGGATTTAAGGTAGGATCTAAAACACTTGGTTTCTCGTATGATAATGCATGTTTAGAGAAGGATTGCTCTTAATTGTCTTGTTTGTCACTAGAAAGTCTTAGGCTTCTAGGGAGGTTGGTTTTGTCCGCAAAATTAACTCTTTCCGCATGACAAATTGGCGACTCCACTGGGGAATCCATTGATGTGATTGATTTTTCCTTTGAGTGATACTTTGATCTGAAAAGAGTCATTTCTTTTTTGGTTTTTGATTGTTTGACTGTGTATTTGGGTGGGCTAGCTTAGAGTCGAGTTAGAATTTAGTTTTTCTTAATTTTTTAGTAGTACGCACCCTCTGAGTTAGACACAGTGCATACCTGTACGCACTGTATATTTGTGCACAGAGCGTGGACGCACCTGGTCAAACAGGTTGCCTGCGTACCCTGTCAAACTTGAGAAAATTTCCATTTTGCTCATTTTTTCCTTTACATTTTGTCTTTCATTAGTCTTTACTGCCCAGATCCACTGGTTATCTATCAGAGATCTTCACCTGAACTCGTTTCGAAAGCATCAAGAGTTTTAGTGAAATTCATTGAAGTTTTAAGCCTTAGGGTTTGATTTTTGCATTGGTCCTGTAGTGACTTTGACTTTAGAAGTTGTGGAGCCTTAGATCTCTCTGGTTTTGTCAGTCTTCTTAGGAGTCGGACCAGTCGTAAAGTCTACCTGTGTGAGCAACCTACCTTTGTGTTGTCTCTTTGCGAAATTTCAAAATAGCTTATTGATTAAAGTTGTGAATTTCATTCTTAAGAAAAGAACAAAAAGAATTTGATTTTTTGTTTTGATTAGTTTATGATTCTGCATGAACTAGTCCTTGGTTTGATTGTTGCCGAGTAAAACATCCCGGAATCATCTTAGTAGGCTTTTGCCTCTTAGATTTACTTTTAGATAAATTTCCTTTTGATTTGCTTTTGAGTGAGTTTTTCATAGATTTTCATAGATATTGAAATTGCTTTTGATTAGATTAGTTTTACATGCTTTATTAAATAGGAAAATACAAAAAGATCTCCTTTACAAAGTTTGTTTTAAAGTAGCATTTGAAGTCTTTGAAAGAGAAAGGAATTTTTCATGCAAGTAATGAGTGGTCATGTTTTGTGCGCTTTGAAAAGATAAAGAGACTGTTTCTTTGATTGTCTATTAAGGAAGTTGCTTTTATCAAAAGATTGCATTCTCTCAACTCTCTAAATTAGGGAATTCATTGAAAAGAAAAAGTAGTGTAAATCATCCTAGGTGCATCGTTTTAGTGGATTTGAGTCGAGTCTATACACCATCAGTTTCATCTCCACTACCTTTTGTCTTAAAGAATAGCCATTAAAATCAACGCTTAAAGTAAAATCAACTTAGAAATTTTTATTTTACTAGGGCTATGAAGCACCAATATAGATTAGGCTAGAGTCTTGGAGTAGGTGAGTAATTAACTCTCCAAGACTATAAAACCAAACAAGTAGCTTATCTTGTGATAGGATAAATCCAGCTGTTGCATTTATACTCTGGGAAAGCTCCTCTTAAAGGAGAAGCACGAGCTCGTGTCCGAACCAGTGAGGGGATCAATCCTCCCTCGTTGGGAACAACGCCAGACACGCACGTATTACAAACGGTAAACCTCAAATTCAGGAGCCAGGGGATCACTTATCGGTAAACCTTGGATTGACCATTGTCAAGGAGCCGGTAAGGGGATTGAGCTTGTTACTCTGCCCTTGCGTGATGTCGAAGTGTAGACTGTTCCCCCAGGTGTATTTGTTGCTGTTGGTGACCTTAGTGACCATTATCTTAGGATTCTACCCAAGGTGACGGTGGAGGGAAGATCCCACTGTAACTGGAGCAGACGTCGGCTAGACTCACTTGGATTTTCTGGGGGGTTCACTTCACTCGAGACGGTTAAAGTGGAGGAACTTGGTCCAGTCTATTCATTAAGCAAGTTGTCGGGGTAACTGTTCCACCCGCTATTTCTGTACTGAATC
>APFE031463522.1:66693-80198 GCA_000404065.3 Pinus taeda
AACGTCATGATGACCGAACTTACAAGCCAGCTTGGTTTGCGCCATGATAGCTCTACTCCTTATTATCCCCAAGCCAACGGTCTGGTTGAGTCTATCAACAAAGTTCTGGTTATCATGATCCGACGAATCATTGGTATTCATCGGTCAAATTGGCATAACATGTTATTTTCAATGCTATGGGCATACCGAACCTCAGTGAAAACATCAACAGGGTTCACTCCTTTCCAGCTAGTTTATGGCTTGGAAGCTGTGTTGCCCATTGAATGTGAAATCCCATCACTTCAAATGGCTGTCGAATTACTCACAGCTACGTCCGAAGAGGAGAAGCGTTTATTATACTTAGTTCAATTAGATGAGACTCGTCGTGATGTTGCATTGGCAATCGACACTCATGCGAAACAGATGAAAGCTTAGTATGATAGAAATGTGACCCCTCGAAATTTTTCGGAAGGAGACCTAGTGCTATTATATGATCAAGCTAACAATAAACTAGGTGCTGGAAAATTCGTTCCTATGTGGCATGGGCCCTACATTGTCAAGCGAAAGCTAGCAAAGGGGGATATGAGCTAGTTGATTTTGACGGGGACTCTTTGGGTAAACCCAGAAATGGACTTTACCTAAAGAGGTATTATGCTTAAATGAAGGGCACGGAGAATCGTTAGTTAGGTTAGGTTTTCTTTCTAGTTAGGTCTTCTTTCTAGCTTTGTGTGTTTATTAGTCTAGACAGTGTGCTTAGCTTAGAGAGTGTGTTTTTCGTCATTATTCTGGCTTATCTTGGTTTTACTCTTGATATTTCAGATGTCGATGCCTCTCCAACGTACATTTGGGATTCGCTGATTTGTGCTTGTCGTAGTTACAACGGAAATAATCTTCTTCCGCAAGATTTGGGTTATCTATTTCACCTCTGACGAGTTAGTTTTCTATGCATGGGGCCTGGTCAAAACAACAACAACATTGCAGACAGAATAACAGTGCAGTGATTGAGTTATTGTCTGAATCTATTTCATTCGGGATTCGACGTTTGATTGTGAGGTTAGATTCGCAACTCGTTGTATTACAGCTTAATAGATTTTACGCCATTAGAAATCCTGTGTTATTAAGATTGTTTTTGAGAGTGTGTCTCTTGGAACGTGAGTTTGATTACATTAAATATCAACATATTCCAAGGTCTCTAAATACATTAGTAGATGCAATTGCCTCTCCAGTATTGGACAGAAATTTGAGATAATTGTAAATTTAAAACACATTCATCACACATGTTAAACAAGATAAGCCGGTAAAATGATATATATATATATATATATAAATAGAGTGTGTCAAAAAATATACATCGTCCTCGATCATAGGTTGAAAGACACCTTATGATCGGCAAAAATGATAAGTACAAAAAACCAAAATGTGACATGAGTCTACAAAGTGATCGTCCAATCACTGGTGGTGATTTCTATAAGACACCACTGCATGAGCTACCCTACATAAGAACCTCCTAAAAGGTCCTGGGACCGCAACTACATAACGTTGAAGCCTGATAGGAATATCATCGATGGTCGCCTCTGGTATGTCTGCCGTGAGACGCTCTAGATCCTGCTCCAACTCAACCAGTGTCTCTGCAGCTGCATCCTGAGGGGCCGGTAGCGGTGCAACTGGATGTCTCCTCTCAAAAGCCCGGAGATTGGCTCGACGCCGTGGGCCTACGTCTGCATTTTAAAAAATTTTACTGTCAGTTTTGAGAACGATGTTTAAAAAACAAAAACATAGATAATTTAAACAACTGTGAAAAGTGAATATACCTCTGTCATCCCATTGTTCTCCCTGTGGAAGAACCATGTCCGGGTCACCTCGAAAATCCATCCTGGAATAAGGAAAATCCTGAATAGAGAAGACTTGGTGGTTCTCTAACTAGTCAAAATAGATCTCAGGAAAGCGGACGACCTTCTCTCCCTCATCAGGATGCCGGGCCATAACCGCAACCCATCTCATCAACTTAGGCTCCCGAGGAGCCCCAACCCCAACTGTGAGCTTCTGTGGGATCAACATGGGAACTCTCTCTAAGGCAAAACTCACAACCAAAGCCCCATATCCAAAGGTCTTTGATTGTCCGTTCTTCACCCTAGTCAATTGGCCCTTCAGATTGGCCAGTACAGCATCGCACCAGTTGAAAATGGTGCCTCGGTAGCAATCTATTGCCATCCGCATCTGGGACCCGGTGGCTATGTGTAAAGTGGCTGCGTCGCAGAGTATGGTAACTGTGAATGCTATCACCATAAGTTCAGGCTGGGATATGAACTTGATTTCAATCCCCTTCTCCTGGTTCTGGTTGTTACACCACTCTAACCGGAGGCTAGCAAGGGATTGGCCACCCGGCCTAGTCCCGAATAGAGAAAGGTGTTTGCCTCTATTGGGCAAACCAGTGAGAAAGTATATATCGGAGGCCTCTATCTCGATCTGGTGGCCTCCAATGTAAAAAAATTGATCCTGAATGTTCCATCTCTCGACCAACCACTCCAGAAATGGCACCTGGGCCCTCATGCCAGGTATGACCCAGTATTTGTATAGGCCGCATGCTCTCAATGCATCGATCGTAGGTTGGTGATTCAACGTGGCCGAATCAATGTCTTCGTGCTCTCTTTCACGCCAATCCAGCATGGTGGGAAATCTACACACCAAAGAATGAGCTTTAGAAATCATGAAATTAAAAATTGATGGTTGAATTTGAAGGATGGGGTTTGGGGGTGCGCTTTGCACGGGGTACGCACCCCACCTTCAGAAACAGGGTGTGGGTACGCACCTGATCTGAAGGTAGGTTGCATACCCCGACCCTTTTTCCTTTGAGGAAAAAGTTGGGGTACACAGGTTACCCATGGGCCACCTGCGTACCCCGAGGAGCGCATCCCAAAACCCCTATGCCCCCAAAAAATCAAACTAAGGCTAAAAAATCAAATTCTAAATGGATGAAATTGAAGAGGAGGATGTTGTGGATTACCTTAAAGTGACGGCGCTCGATTCTGACGATCTGATTTTCCACAATGTCCATGGGAAGTTTCTTGCCAAAAGCCCTTTTTTCTACCTCAACAATAAAATGGTAAAAATGACATGGTAAAAAGTCTTTTTATAGGTTTTTTGGATGAATAAATTCTAAATTTGTTTATTTTTCACCATGGAAGGACGTTTTTCAATGTATTTTTTGCCTATCTTAAACAGGTATGAGTAATGTGTCGTTTTTGTGCAGGAAAAAGGGATTTACAGGGAAATTTATCATTTTTCACAAACCAAACATCAGAGTCATCTTTTAAGCCCTTTTATGACTCCTAAAAAATGAAAAGATTGCCGAGCATTTCTTTTACACTCGTTAAAATGGAATTAAAAGAGGGTCCCCTTATAGCCCTTTTCTGACCGTAAAACAAGAAAAGGTTGCCGGATTTTTGTCGTTTCAAATTCGATATTGGAAATAAAACAACGTGTCTTTGATCACTTTTTACTTTTCAGGTCAAAGGCACTAAACATGAAAGTACTCCTTGGTCGCAAGATCAAGCAGTTCTCCTAGGTATTATTTTATACTTTTTCGGGCTTAGGAGACACAAATTTACGAAAAAGTCCAATCTGGAGTCTTCTAAGTTTTTCAGACTCTCTAAATATGAAAAACGTTGAGTTTCTCCTATACTGGACTCGTTAAAATTTCACGGTAAAGGACCTGTTCTATTACAAACAGGAACGTACCACTCCTTCTTAGGGTTCGCATCAAAAACTAAGTTGGACTCATCCGAAGAATGAGCTTACAATCAAGCATATGTTATCCTCCTCAAGCTTGTAAAAAATAAAGAGGTACTTGCCAGAAATAGTGGGGGGAAAATGAGAAGAATGAGCCTATTTGATATCCTTTTGTCTCAGAAAAAACCTTACTACCACTCTTGAACACGACACTCGTTCATTCACCTGGGTTGGGAAATCCTTTGCCTCATAGTTGACCAAATCATTGACATTCTTTAGCTGGGTTATGGGAATTAACTTTGAGTCATTCGCAGCCAAGCCATCTGTTGTGTCGTTATGTGTTCAAGAGGTCTGTAAACGAAACATTCAACTGCAAAATACCTATCATCCATTTTTGTCATCCTTGAGTTAGTCCTTACAGCATCATTTCTTCAACTTGAACTATGATTTCGTGTTGTGGGCTTGCCTGCGATGGGTCACTTTCTATCGACATCAGCACATTATCTAGAGAGTTGACTTGGAAATTGTCAGTACCTTGAAGTATGCATGCATCAATGGCAGGTTTCTCGCCCTCGACGTCAGTTTTCATCATTGACTTGCGATCGAAGGATTCCATGAAATGTTCGACATCAACCCATTTATTCACATCTCATGGATTGTGCTGGGTACTTTGAGAACCATTGACATTACTGGTGGTTTCTCTCACGCTTGTTAACAGTTTACATCATTGACTGGTAATCAAGTGGTTTCTACCATGTTCGACATCGACTCATTTATTCACATGACTAGAATCGTACCAATTCGGGAAGTAGAGATGAAGACCCTAGATCTAGTTTCCACCATCCAGGTTGTGAGGAGTTTTGTATTCATTATATTGTAAACCAATTATAAACAGATGGTTGCGTCCATACTGTGTCTACACGAGTCTATGATTATGATGTATTATGAAATCATTCCTGTATCAGAGTAGTTATTCTGATAGTTAAAGTTTTTGATCTGAGTATGGGAATGCCTACCTCAGCGATGATATAATCTTATACATGTATTTTGTGTTGAAAATTGCAGGTTCTGACCAGGCTCTCCACGAGATAATCCTTGAAATGATTAAGTACTTCACCCTTCCTAGATGATATAAAACCCTTATCTATTACAGGCTTCGCACTTTAGGGGGCAATCTGTTACACTAAAAATTGTCACCATCACTATCTGCAGTTAGTATGGCTCTATCAACAGTCATGCTATCCTTCTTGTCAAGCCTTATACCTCTACTCTCCATGTCAGACTTCAAAAAAGAGAGAAAGTCATTAAAAATCATGTTTATCTCTAGGTACGCAGGTTCTCTCTACCTTGCCTACGTGTACGCATCCCAAGCTCATTGTACCTGCGTACTTGTACACTCTATAAGTCAAGGGATGGGTGCGTACTCCTGTAAAGGTCAAAAGGCGCGAGTTTCATCTTCAAAAAGTTACTTGTGGTCACTTCTAGAGCATTCTAGAAGATTGTTTGACGTGTATTGAGCGCCTCCAGATGGTTCATGCATCCGTATGATAGAGGAACTTATCCCATCAAGAGTGGAGCTACCCCATCCAAAAGAGGGAGTATCCCATTGATGTTGGACCTGAATAAATTCCTCTAGAACACTATAAATACATGCCTTGGGCCAGAGGAGGGGAGGTTGAAAGCTGAACATTCCAAAGGGTAGATGTTGCTGGAATTAGGACTTCCTTGTAGAAGCTTGTGAGGAGAAATTCCCATCCTTTCTTGTTTCATTTGGAAGTGGGTGAGCTTATCAAAGTAAAGGAAAACTCTTGCTGGACCCTGGGAGGAACTTGCACAACACCAAGGCTCAGGTTGTAATGGTTTCTTTTGTTTCCTATTAATACAAATAAGTCCATTCTTCTCAATGATTTGTTGTTAATGAGTTGTTTCATATACTCCTTGGTCTATATGTTGAATATGTTTTGTTTTATGGGATATTCAGGTGTTATGTAATCGTTTGATTGTTAGTGTATGCAGTTTTCGAAGTGAAGGAGGAGCTCATCTGGATCGATGAGGCTAGACTACTACAACAACGTTGGATTTAAGGTAGGATCGAAAACACTTGGTTTCTCGTATGATAATGCATGTTTAGAGAAGGATTGCTCTTAATTGTCTTGTTTGTCACTAGAAAGTCTTAGGCTTCTAGGGAGGTTGGTTTTGTCCGCAAAATTAACTCTTTCTGCATGACACAGCTAGTGAGCAGTGGAGAGGTAAAATTTCGGACCATATTCCTGTTTATTGCTTTTATAGTGTTCCTGTGCTTCCTCTTACCAAGACTAATCAAAACTCATGTGCTTATGCAAATATTGGACCGGTGCGACCAACAGTGCGCCTGAGAGCACCAGCTGTCGTTCCAGCAGGAGAGGCTGTAGGGAGGGCTGTCCTTCACGACCTGGATGTGGCCGAGACTCTTGCAGCATTGTAGGATTAGATCGAAGGCCTCACTCTCAGTATCCCAGATGTGAGGACTGATGAGCTACCTCTGAGATTACAACGACATACTATTGGAGTGCCATGTCAATGGACTAGGCTCTTACATATGATTGCACAGGCGATGACTTGTTATCACCAACACCATTAGACTAGGGTGCCCCCTAGTATTTTGAGTTTTTGGGTCATTTGATTGATTTTGTCTCGGACACAAAACACTATGTGTAAACCATAAATAGTTATATATATATTTTTGATTTTCGGAGCTTCATTTTGGTTATGTTACGTGATCTTGATGCAAATATTGATGAAATGCTTTTCTTTTATAAATGTCGCAAATGTCTATCTAACACATAATTTGCTAATGAATTTGTTAATGTGTTTAAGTTTCTAGAAATATGCTGATATTGGATTGAATCGAACTGTCTTTTCAAAATCTTGACCCTTAGGAACACGTGATAGATAGCTGGATTCCATATAGAATAGATACGGGTGAGCTATAGAATGATGAGTTGTGAGTCTAGCCTGACAAAAAGTCAGCGTATGCCATGTGCGATGGCATCAGAGAGGAGCTCTATCAACGTGTTGTATTGGCTGATGTTGTTCGTTGATTAGCCAATACATACCCCTCTGAAACTTACTAACTCACTGCTTAGATCAAAGATGGCCCAGGCCACAGAAGATAGGTTCCGCGAACTACGGCTTGTTCCATTGGCATATCCAACAAATGATTCCAATGGGTTTGACATCTGTAACAAATGCAAAATTCTATTACCTAACCAAAAACGATTTCTCTTAGAAAAAAAAAATGTAACAAAAGCATAGGAGTTACTACACTGAGTCAAGCATAGTAACGCATAAGGTACAACCCGTTGCAGGGTTGCACTAGTGGAATCCCATCATAATTCACTAACTCGTAGGATCCTTTTTCTAATACACGCTTAACAATATAGGGGCCCATCCATAAAGACTTGAACTTCCCTGCTCCTAACTTATCAGACTCTTGGTCGTAAAGTAAGACCAGGTCACCTTCTGTGAAGACACGAGGTTTGACATTCTTGTCGAACTATGCCTTAACTCATTTCTTATGGGCTTCATTAGCCAAGGTGGCATCACAACGGGTTTCATCCAATTGGATTGATTCCAAGAAATGAGCCTCCTCTTCTGAAGTTCCGGGGAGAATGTCCACTGCGAGCTTGAGGGATGAGATTTCGCACTGAACTGGTAATATTGCTTCCTGGCCATACACCAGCTGAAAGGGTGTAAATCTGGTAGCATTTCTCACCAATGTCCGGTATTCCCATAGGGCTGAGTATAGGATTAGGTTCCAACTCCGTTTATGGACTCCAATCATCTTTTGCAGCATGCGCTTCAGGAATTTGTTGATTGCCTCAACTTGCCCATTAACTTGTGTATAATACGGAGTAGAGCTGTTGTGGGACAGTCTTAATTTGGCAGCCAACTCAACCATCATGTGATTGTGAAAATGCGATCCATGATCTGTGACTATAGCTTGTGGAACACTGAATCTGGAAACTACATGATTGAAAAAGATAAGAGCAGTCATTTCGCCATTGTTGTTTAATGTAGGCATCGCCTCGACCCATTTTGTAAAATAGTCAACTACGACTATGATATACCCATGCCCCCAGCCAAGGTGGGGTTACATGTCATGAAATCTATGCCCCATTTGGTGAATGGCCCAACAACGACTACTAGTTGCAGAAGTGTGGGTGGAATTCTAGTTTTGTGATCGAAGATTTGACAAGCATGGAAACTTACGACTGCGGTTATGCAATCCTTGAACATGGTTGGCCAGAAGTATCCTGCTCGTAAAATCTTTTGATCTGTAGAGTAACCAGATTGATGCCCCCCACACGTGCCTGAATGACAATCATTCAGGACTTTTTCGGCCTCCTCATGGGTGAGGCACCTTCGCAGAACTATATCGATACCACGACGATAAAGTGTATCATCAATGATCACGTAGTCTTTTTCTTGGTATCGAGTACGTCATTGTTCAAAAGTGGAGGTATTAGACCTATATGTTTGGGTCTAGAGGTAGATGATTATATCTCCATACCACGGATAGCTTGAAGATATCAGAAACAAAGATTCATCCATGATTGCCACATTGGATGTTGAATTGTTGGACGATGATGGGAGATCGCATAGAAACTCCACAAAAACCAGAGCTTTCTTTGATTTGGATTTTACGAATTCCAGATCAAACTCTTGCAAAATTTTTATCCATTTGGAATATTTCCCCCCAGTAATTGTCGCAACAAGATATAAGTCATGGGGTTGCAATCTAACAAAATGGTAGTTTTTCGAAAGAGGATGTAGTGTCGAAATCTCTGTATCGCTTGAACAGCTGTGAGAGCTAGCTTTTCAACATAGGAGTACTTAGTTTCTATCTCATTTAAGTTTCGAATTAAATAATAAATAGGATGTTCAATTGCATTTTCTTCTTGAACTAGAACCATTACTATGGTCGTATCTGCTGCAACTAGATACAGGTTATAGTCTTTTTGATAATCAGGAGCATACATTAATGATGCTTTTATTAGGGATTCCTTTAAAGCATCAAAGGAAGCTTACACAACCTGATCCTAGATGAAGGGTACTTCTTTTTTCAATAGATGAGTATAACCTTTAGCAAGTTTGGCATAATTTGGAATGAGCCTCCTCAGAAAGTTTGCTTTCCCTTGGAGTTTCTGAATCTGAAGCAAATTTGAAGGTGGAGGCAAATCAATGATTGCCTGAACCTTACATGGGTCGATACAAATCCCATCCTTCGAGACCACAAAGCCAAGTAAATGACCAGAACTAAACAAAACACACATTTGTGTGGATTGAGTCATATCTTGTAGTGTCGACAACGTAGAAATATCGCTCTCAAATGCTGCGAATGATCAGTCCGCTTTTGTGAATGAGCCAGAAGATCGTCAAGATGTGGTTGAACGATGTTCTTGATGTCATGGAAGGCATAATTCGTTGCCCTATGAAATTTTGCCCATGCATTCTTTAAACCAAAGGGTAGCTTGCAGTATGCGAATGTGCCCCACGGACAAATAAATGTAGTCTTTGAGTGGTCTTGTGGGTGGATATTTATTTGATTATACCCGGAAAATCCATCCATAAATGAAAAGATTTCACATCCGATGCATTCATCAATTATCTGGTCAATGAAGGGTTTATGGTAGCTATCTTTTGGACAAGCTTGATTTACATCCCTATAATCGATGCACACTCTAATTGTTCCTTGCTTTTTCATTACAGGAACAATATTCGATACCCAATTGGTTAGAGAAACTGGGTAGATAAAACCAGCATGGAGAAGTTTTTCAACTTCCGTTTTAATCGCGGCAGCTTTCTTGGGGTGCACCTGTTGGAGCCGTTGTTGTATTGGTTTGACATTTGGATACATCTTAATTCTGTGTTCAACGATACTTGAGTCGATGCCTGGCATTTTTCCATATGACCAAGCAAAGACATCATTGAATTCATGAAAAAGAGCGTAATATATCTCCAGTTCTGAAGAAGAACAAGATTTTCTGACATGAATATTCTCTACAACACCTGTTTTGGTCAAGATATTGATGGCGATAGTCTCTTCAATATTGGACAGGTTTCACTCGGAATCCACCGTATTTACAGTGTTCGATAGGAAATCAAATATTGAAGGATGATCAAGTTCACTAGAATAATCTTCTTTATAATCTGGAATATGGGAATGATGGTGGTGTTAGTGCCAGTCTTTGTAGCCTTCCTCCAGTGATCAAGCATGCTCTTACACAAGTGATTTTAAAGTGTCAAGGTCAAATTTTTTCATTTCAGTGAGTCTTCAAGTAAAATTTGGTCACTAGGCATTAGGTCTGGGATTTGATTTTACCCTTGTCAAAGTTGTCCAAATGACATTCTATGTCACTATTCAGCTGAGTCTACCATCATTCAAAGGTTTTTCATCATCATGTCAAGTTCCATTGGGTCATTTCACACCTTGTTCATGTTTCAGTTGCGCCTATGGCAACGTTCATTTCCCTCTCCTAGGGTTTTGAAACTAATTTCTCTTGGATGGTCAAATCATCAGAAAACTTGTATCCTGATGTTCATAAACCTTCCCCTATCGATAAAATACCTTATCAAACACTTCCCATCACTGAGATCCCTCAAATTCCTCATTTTCGCATAAACCCTAGTTTCTTCCTACAACCTGGCAATTTCCTATGGTTGGGCCTGTGTTTTGCCTTTTTGGACCCCTTCCCCTCACTCAATTTCTAAGATTCCACTTTTCCCTACTTCCTAACATCCCTCCATACTTCCCAAAATTTCCTCAAGAATTTATAAGCTCCTTATCCCCTTCATTTCGCTTCATTTTGGCAAATCCCTTGTCCCACACATCGAGATATGTTTCACTCAAATGAGGTTTCCGAGCAATATAAGATGAATTTGGGAAACCTGAGAGAGTTTTTTGTCCATAACAGAACAAGGAAGAAAAACCTCCTTCACTTTTTACACAAGTGTCATGGTTCTGAAGAAATGTCAAAAATACAATTGCCTCGGGAGAATTGATGCACCTCTGGAGCAACCTCGGGAAAATCAAGATTTCTCCTAGCTCGGCTGGCCAAATGACTTTCTTGATGATCCAAATGATAACTAGAGACAAGTAAATTTCGAATTTTCTATCATGAGCTCAATTTGGAGTTTAGGAAGGCATCCAAAAGTTGTCTGTAATAGCACTCTGCCTTTAGGCACCCTAATTTGGTACATTTCAACCAGTCTTGGAAGATTTGATGTTTGACAGAGTAAATAAAATCCAAATTGAAATATTACAGTTGGTTTGGAAATTTTACTCAAATATCTTGTCAATGAGCTATCATGAGCTAGATTTGGAGTCGAGGAAGGCATTTAAAAGTTGACCGCAACAGCACTCTGGCCTGAGGCAGCCTCATTTGGCACAGTTCAACCAGTCTTGGGAGATTTGATTTTTGACAAGTTAAATGAACTCCAAATCACAAAATTCTAGTGGAGTTGTAAATTTGATAGGATAGGCTTTCCAACGAGCTATTCTGCACTCAATTTGGATACTGGGAAGGCCTCCAAAAGTCACCTGGAAAAGAGCATGACGCACCGGAGGAGGAGCGCAGCGGTTTTATAAATGTTTTCACTCCATATGGTCAGTTATACAAGTGGCAAAGGAAGGAAAAGGGTCACCCAAGCCATTTTTTATGTTTGTGACACTACACCTGTAGCTGATGTTTGGCTCTCCACCTTCATTTGGTGACCCTTGGTCGTTCTATCTCTTCATGGCACATTCTATATATTGTATGCAAACCATTTGCAAAGGGAATTGGTTGGTTGGCTTGTAACTTCTGGGAGACTGTGGGAAAGAAACTTTGTTTCTGCACTGTATATTTTTACAGAGGATTAATGAAAGGAAGTGGCTCTATTTCATGAAATTCCTGTGGTTGTGAGTGTAGCAAATGTGTCTCTTATGTTTCATATGTATTTTGTTATGTTTCATAGTTTCATTTCATATTCATTTCTGGTGAAATTTTTTGAATGAGATTAGGTAGAATTCCATTTTATTGCTCTACTTGTGGGAAAATTGCATTTGTAGTGTTTCATTCTTCTGTTGAAAAGGATTCATGTTGTCCATGCCATTTTCACCTCCTTAATCAATCTCTCCATTTCTCTGTTATGTTCCATAATTTCATTTCGTATCCATTTCCGGTGAAATTTTTCGAATGAGATCAGGTAGAATTCAATTCTATTGCTCTACCTGTGGGAAAATTTCATGTACAGTGTTCATTATTCTATTGAAAAGGATTCATGTTGTCCATGCCCTTTTCACCTTCTTAATAAATCTCTCCATTCTGCCACATCTTAAAACTAAAAATTGTTGTGCTTTCAGCCTACCTTGCCTCACGAAATAATCTGTGCCTTTGTGTTAAGTTCTCTGTTCATTGAGGTCCAGTGGTACCATAACATCCCAGAAACACAGTCATTCATAAAATTCACTCCTTATTTTCATTTCCACTTACTAGCCTAAGATAAATAGTTCGTTTGAAAGTCATCTCAGTCCTTTTCGTTCATCTATTCACTGAGTGTGACTCGGAGAGAGCCCTCTCCTGTTTTGGTAGGGCTAGCTACAAGACTGAGCGTGGTTTGTGGTTACCCTGAATTTTTCCTTCTTTTAGCTTGAGGTGGATTTAGGTGCTAACAGGTGGTAATCTTCCCATGGTTCCCCATCAATCATCGTTGACTGAACAATTCCTTCATCTATAGAATGTACATGCAACCAAGGATCTAAATGGGTACCATATTCCTTAGACCTATCTATCCAAACGCTTGAGGAGCGTTGATTTGGGTTTGCCTCCCATGCTGAAAACAATGATTGCTACAGTATTTTTATAGGGCTTGGAGGCAAAATCTCACGATGATCCATGCTAACATCGTTATTGGATATCTTCTGAATGGAAGACACCATATTGCAGGTTCCCACCGTGGCCACTTCCACCGGATCTTTTGGATGCAGTAGTGAAAAAGTACCCATCAATGTCAGGTCTTTTAGTAGGCCTACTCCGATATTTTGAAGTGACTGAGAGCTCCCGTGGATCATCAGAATGCTTCCCGTAACTTGTGAACTGTTGGGGAGGAATGTTTGTTGGTTGATGATTGTAATTCCTCCTTGGAAAGGAAATGCAATCTTTCTAAAGTATGTCGACAAAACAGCGGCCATAGCATATATTCAGGGCCTTCCCAGTAGAATGTTGTAATTGAGGTTTTCGTCGATAACTTCAACATCAATTTCTACTGTCTTGTCCCCCAGTTCGACTTGAGAGTTACTTAAAATCCCGAAAGGAGTGTATGTTCATCCATCAAATGCTTTCAACATCGTTGACGATCGCAACAAGGGTGGTGAGCCCAAAGTTTTCCTGCAACTCATCGACATAATACATGTAGATGCTCCCTCATTAATAATCGTTCAATGAACAGTTTTGTTGAGGGCTTTCACTTGAATAAGGAAAGCAAGTTGAGCTAGTAACTGAGGGTCATATCCTTTATGATTAAAGGCCACAGGATTGGAATCCATTGGGTCAATCCCACCTATTGTTGATAATAGAGCTTGCTTTTGGGAGGGGCAATTTTGCAGTACCTCAAGTGTCGACATAGCAGACGGAAATTGGGCCACGTCCTCTACTATATTATAACTATGTGCTCCTCTAGCACAAGGATTAAATGTCGATTTGTGTACTACTCCCTTTGGTGGCTTTATCTTTAGCTCAGGAATGATGGGTGGCACAACTTCGGTCGAAGTTGTT
>APFE031463522.1:109199-133137 GCA_000404065.3 Pinus taeda
TCCTAAGTCCCTAAAAGTGTTGCTTCACTGCCTAAAGAAACAAGGTCAGCTGATTACATCATCTCCCAGAAGTTCTCCACTGAAAAATGCTCATAAATGGTCAAAATTGGACCATACTAAAAGCCCAGTGCAGAGGGTGCAATTCATATCACCTTCCCAATGTACAAGGTGTGATGCATACTGAATTTCTCCTCTGTAGGGTGTGATGGTCGGGAATGGACAAATGGCAGGGACAAAATGCGAGGTGGAAGATCATGGAATCTTCCAGAAGCTTCCCCTCTGACACTTGCCTCTCTCTTTTCGACTAGGGATGAGTAAGAGATCATCATTCTCCAAGTGGAAGCAAGAACTATTAGAGAGAGGACACTAATCAAGATCCCAAAAGATGACTCACCTCCCTATAATCATATATATATGGATCCCTCATCACAGAGATCTAGAGGCTGGAATTTTGTATCTTATAGAGAAGTGATGTTGGTTTTCTGGTGTGCATTCATAGTGTTGGGTGATCTAAGCTTTTCTTGAGGTGAAGAAGGGCTTTCTAGCTGGAGGATGATGCTGGGTCAGAACATATTTTTGTAATCCTCTTGCTACTTTTCATCTTAATAAAGCTATTTAGGTTTTCCTCCATATTCTTGTGTACTTGTTTATATATGCATTTGTATGATTAACACACATCTGGTCCTGTGTTATTTATGAATATAGATCTTTGTTCTTCGATGGTCGTATGTTGTTGTGATTCCACAAGTGCTCTTTGAAGCTGGGTAGATGAAGAAGAAGCAGCAAAGCTCTATCAGGAAGAAGAGGAAATCAAGCGCAAGACTAAGGTTGGTCTCCTTGGTTCTCCACTTATCTATTTTCATAAAGGAAAACAAAAGTAGACTTTACTTGTTTGTTTCTAAGATAGCCACCCATCTTAGTTAGAATAGCAGAATCCGAGTGCACACTATTCCCGGTAACACTGAGATCAAGTCGAGTAGGTTTTTTCCAATCATACTTCCTTTTCTGAAGTGAGCTTATGGGACTTTCCACCAGCATTCCTCGTGTGCCATCTTTCGAGCTACTTGCAGCTATAGGAGGATGCGCAGACACCAAGGTAGTGGAATGGGTATGCTTAGACTCGGATGGGAGAATTACTTCTTCATTTTTCAAAGATCGATATACTGCACGTTGCCTGCCTTTAGTTTGTGTTTCTTGCCCAGGAAATGCCTCTATTAGGAAATCTTCCTAGGACCGTTTCCATTTCTTTAGCTCTGCGATCAATAAAATCTTGATCAAACTGTGGTGATATAATGCAGTTTCAAGCTTTTTTCTATGAGACTAAATTCCCTTTTCCATTTAGCACAAACTCAATCTTAAGAAATGAGGAAGATTGAGATGCCTACCTTCTGTAAAATGAACCAGGAGACTGATATGATAGAGAAAAACAACAATGAACCTCCCCTCACAGGTCACAAAGTGTTGTAGCATCATTAGGAGTGGGTACCATTGCTCTTCAATACAGCTACGAAGCACTCCCTTTGTCCAACTAATGGACATGTAGGTTGGTTTCAGGAACATGGTACAATTTGGTACCTCTAATTGGCCACCTTTGAAAAGTTTCTCACCGTCAGTTGGTAGTCCAATTTCCCTACTTACTGACTCATAGGTGATCCTGAAGCTGAGGTTGCCAACTTGGACGTTTTCACCATTGAAGCTCTGAGTGAATTCAAGCACCACCTGATCATTATATCCTTGGAATCTTTGGAGAAAAGGCATCCAGCCTTTCTCTTCCAAGCTCACCTTACATGCTTCATACTCTGGGCTGTGGGAGAACTGACCAAAGGTAGGTTCATTTCTATCCACTCCCATGGCACCTATGGTTCAACTATAATTGACTGCACTGCTAGAATCTGATTGATTCTCTGCCTCTATCTTCAAACGTCCTTTGTTTAACTACCACTGGATGATCGTTGTGATGCTAGCTTTGATATAGGGGATTGGATCCATGATGGTAATCGGATACGAGGGATCGGTTCCATAATGGTAATCACCCCACCTTCTCTATTTGGAAGCATGGGCACTTGAGTGCGGGATGCGATCTGTGGGAAGAGCATGGGATCTCCCCTGTGATGAGGTAGTGTGTCACCACCATGATGACAGAAGGCTTCACGAAATGACGGTTAAGCGGGGAGTGGTCATCATGACACAATAAGGATGAATCACAGTAGGGTCATTTGTTTATAAAATCGTGACTTAGACAGGCAAAGCATAAGATATGTGATCATGGTGATTATATGATAGATCCCGAGGCATGCTTCAAATGATTAACACTTATCTACTTATTAGTAAAATTCAAGCAAAAACAAGTGCATACCTCAACCACTTAAGTGATTTGCATTGAGTGTGAGCTCCATGTGCTTAAATAATGTCTCCTACTTCTGGAAGATTGACATGCTATGCCTTGGTGAATAGAATACTAATTCTATGAACTTGTTATTGATTCTGAGCAAATTGATAGTTCCAAGCATTCTTCGACTGCATATAACACAAACCCTGATTTAAACAGACAAAATGTTGCAAGGTAGTCTCGTGCGTGTGTTTGGTAGTAGCAAAGGGATTGTAGGACCCTCTTTTAAGTGAACTATCGGGCCCTAATGTGCAATATGAGCCACATTCTTGGACAGAGTAAAGCACAAAGGCCTTTATGAAACCAAGGTGTTTTGGTCAGCCATAAACACAGTTATTTGAATAGAATTAGGTAAAACAAGATTCTCAGATGCACATAAAAAAACCTGAAATGAACAGAGTGTAGGGTATAGTTCAACTGCCACCCTCCCGAAATCTCGAGCTTCCATATCATAAACCATATTACTTGTTATCTCTGTAAAGGATACTACTTTACCAATCCATGGATTTTAACTAGGCCTAGACTAGTGACTGCCTGGGGCATTTTTTTTTTTTTGGGAGCTGGAAATGGCCGAAAAGAGAGCTCCAGGGGGTTTCTTTTCCGTAGTTATTCCTTTGGGCTTGGAAAATAATAATTCTCAACATAGAGGATCCCTATGCTACTACTACCTTATTATTTTAACGAGCCTAATGTAGTTGGTGCTCGAGGCATTCTTATTTAGAGGGTCTGAATTGCCCAAAGTAGACTCCACAGGTTTCCTTTCCATAATCATTTCCTTGAGGCTGGGAAAGAACAATTCTATACTCAAGGAATCCCTAGACTAATGCTGGTCCATTTCATTTACGAGCCTGGATCAACCATTGCTCAGGAGCTTCATATTTAGAGAGTTTGAAGGCTTCTAAAGAAGACTCCACAAGTTCATTTGCCATATGTAACCCACTAGGCCTGGTTAAAGGGATAAACTTTCTCCTGGTGAATTTCTCCTTTATTATACATGGGCTATGGGGAGGACCACCTATGGATAGCAAAAATGACATCCCATTGTTATATATCTAGATATATATATAATATATATATAATATATATACACATATAATATATATATATATTATAATATATAATATAGATATATATGTGTGTGTGTGTGTGTGTGTGTGTGTGTGTATGTATATATATAGATAATAGATGAAAAATTAATTAAGTGAACTAGCAAGGAGTTGGTCCTTTGCATGAATCAGCTCCAATCCTGGGTCCTTTTGAATTTCCTGCAAAATCTGATCATGTGAGAGTGGATTATGATAAACTTTAAGCCGATGACCATTTATCACAAAAGAATTCCTATCATTATCAATAGTACAGATGTGAACTAAGCCATTATCAAAATCTTCAATTACCTCATATGGTCCTATTAGCTCTGCTACATATCTTGACATTTGGAGGGCCAAATACAAGCTTGGCCATGTGTTTATGCTCAAAAGAGAGCTCGCAGCAGTCCTCTTCTTTCTTCTCCTTCATTCCACTTACTCTCCCTTAACCCCACTATCTCTACTTTTCCTCAAAAACTCGGCATAAGCCCCTATTTCTTCGAGCCCCAAAGCGCTAAGTTTAAAGCCCCATAGCGCCACCACCACATGACCCCATTCGCCACATCCCGATCCAACGGTTCCCTTGCCGCATTCAATGAATAACCTGCCTGTTTGTTTCCCCACCGTCCAATCACCTCCGCCATGATCAGGCGATGTTTGCTCTTCCCACGCCCATGAAGTGACAGCCCATTAACACGTGATCAAGAGCGGTTTCCACTGCCACGCATCGCCCTCCAAGTGGTATCGCATGTCATTGTACATTTACTGCCCAACCGCCAATGTTAGTGCAAGCAATACCACTTACCGCTCAAACCCATTCTCTTGCTCGGTAGCGCCCACTCATCTTCGAAGCCCGATGACCATTGGATCTGTCCACCCGAGATCCAACGGCCTGCGTTCACTTCACTTCCATATCTCCCGGTACTCCTCTTCAAGCCATACCCACCATCCATCTACTCAATCCAACGGCCAATCTTATTCCTCCATCCAGTTCGTCCACTTGCCATGCAGTACACGACCTTTGATCATTCCATGCTCCCTAAGGAAAAAGATAACCAGTCTTCGGTATTGCTTGCAATAGTTCCTCAACAACCACATTCAAGAGATAGTAGGGACGAGAAGGAAAAGGACAGAGCTCGATCAAGCAAATGTATTTAACAATTATGGGACTCCATTCCATACGACACTCTAGCTACCCAAGAATGACAGCAGAGCACCTCAGAAGATTGGATTTATTCATTAAAGCAGGAAAATTGCACTAGAGACGCCATCAAGCAGTTAAAGTGGTTGGTGGTCAATTATGACCCCTTCACACTTAGAATGGCTGAGTGCCTTTGTAATGAAACTCTATATATACCCAGAAACAATATGTAATCAAGGTTGATGGTTGTGGTTTTGATGTAAGGTTTAACTTCTGGAGACAATAACTGCTTTGATACTTGCAACATCTCATCTTCATTTTTAGCTAATACAAGTTTCTTTTGCTATTAATTTCTCACTTTCCATTCCTCTTCTATTCTAGGTTGTGCTTGTTATGCAATTTTCCTGAACTCTTGATGTTTAGCATTAGAGGAGCTATCATCCTACCTCTATGTTAGAATCTTATATGTATCAGTGAATGTGTTATTCAGGGTTCTTTTCACTTAATTCCAGAGAGTTGTCATCCTGTCTATGCATTAGGGAGTTAGATTTGCAGACCTCTTTATTGGTTGCAGTTGGCCATCACAAGATCTTGTGCATCTGCTGGTGTGGTCCGTATTCCCCATATTCACCCAATCCTTAAATATGAGTAATTGGTGGTCTAAAGACTTGTAATCTGGGTGTGTTCATGCATGTCTGGAGTCAATCAAAGTAGGAGTGGTTATCTGGCTTGAACAAGCATCATTCCTTCCATTCATCCATCTGCAACATTAAGTTGAATTAGTAATGTCCCGAGCATCAACATCAGGTAAGCCTAAAAAATCTTATGAATCTTTGCATGAAAGGCTGGTAGTTGAACATGTATAGTTTGAAGATATAGGCCCTAGCATTGTTAGTGAAGAAATACCTTCAGAGATTCATAAAGCTCCTCGTTCATTCAGTTCCCCTTTGGGTCCTAGTCCAAAGAAAGCATCCCATACAGTCCGTCACATTCCTTTGTCTCTGTCATCTACTTCATTGTTCCCTACCACTAAATCTACAAGTATCCTTCCACCTGTCCTAGTCATGGCAGGCTAGCAAGCTCGCACAAAGATGGAAAGAATAATAGCTGCTAGGTATGGACCCTTGGTCTTGCCTATTCCTTTGAATGCCATGCCTATGAGAGGATATCATAAATACATGCCTAAATTCACTGGTACAAAGGGAGTAACAGCTGAAGAACACCTTGAGTCTTTTTATAGTTATGTTGGTAACTTAGACATCAGTGAAGATGATGTGTGGATGAGAGTTTTGTCTAGAGCCTTGATGGAGAGGTTAGAAATTGGTTCAGAGAATTGACCTCTAGGTCTATAGCAGACATTGAAGCTTTAGATGATGCATTTTTGAAGCATTGGGGGAATAAGAAGGATTTGCTATACTATCATACTGAGTTTGGTAACCTGAAGAGGGAAAATGGGGAATCATTGCCTGATTTTAATAAAAGGTTCAATCATATGTATAATAAGATACCAACTAAAGTAAAGACTACCCCCACCTTTGCCAAACTCACCTATGCCAATGCCTTTGACTCTAATTTCTGCCTACTATTGAGAGAAAGAAGGTGTGTCACTCTAGCTGAAATGCAAGATGCAGCCTTAGAGGTGGAATCTAATATCATGGCTGCAGAAAAGCTCAAAAGTCATGCTAACAGAAGGAGGCAAAGAGGTGAGGTGTCTTCTTCCTCTATTTCATCTTCAGAACCTAAGTTAGACAAGATGACTAGAATGATAGATTCATTGGCTGGTGAAATATCTAAGCTAAAGGTTGAGAAAAGCTCTGGGAAGCCAAGGCTTCCAAATGCATTTGCTCCAAGAAACCCAAATCCATTCAAAAGAGCAAATGATCAATTGAAAATCATTTAGAGGGGTAAAGAAGCAAATGAAGAACAAAAATTTAAGGCTCCTTTCCAAAATGTAGTCATGGAGGAGGAGCAGCTTGAAGAAGAGGATGAGATTCATTGCATGGAAGATAAAGGCAGTGCTGCCTTTTTGACATTGGTTTCCTATGAAGAATCATTACTACAGGACCAAACCAGTCAAAAGTGGAACAAAGAGGTTGTTCTGCAGACTGGTGAACAGAAAAGATACAATCTAAGGTCAAAAGCAAACAATGTCAAGGAGAATCCTGCCCAAAAAGTTGTTGTCCCAACAAAGCAACAGAACATCAAACAGAGCAGACCAGCAGTTGATCCAGTCATTTTCAAGGCACCATCTCAAGAGGTAAGAGATTATAACAAGTCCCTTTCCTCTTTCAGCTTTGAATCAGAAGTTCAAAAGTTAAAAATATCTATGCCTCTGATAGAACTGGTAAGGAATGAAGTTTTCAGAAAACCTATCCTTGATGCTCTTGAGCTAAAAATCTCACAAACCTCCACTGACTCTGTCAATTTACAAGATGATAAACCTGCAGTTGTTCTTAGCCCGATGATCAAACCTGCTGATGATAATTCTCCATCATTTTATGTCTCCTTGACCATTCATGACAAAATTCTCCACAATTTCCTGCTAGACACAGGGGCCAACCACAATCTGATGCCTAGAGCTATCATGGAGGAGTTAGGCCTTGATATCACCAAAACATATCATGATCTATTCTCCTTTGATTCATGAAAGGTAAAATGCCTAGGATTAATCAAAGACCTGGCCATTACCCTAACTCAGCTTCCCATGAAGAGCATGGTGATGGACATCGTGGTAGCAGATATGCCTCCTAAGTTTGGCATGCTGTTGTCCAAAGGGTGGATAAAGAGACTAGTTGGGACATTGAAGAATGATCTATCTTATGCCACTATCCCAGTTTTTGGAGGAGAAAGTAGGAGATTGTATAGATAAGCACAGTTGGCATACATCATCAGTGATGAGAAGAATCCTTCTAATCATCCCATTTATGCTATAGACACTGATTTTGGAGCATGTATTCTCCAAATAGAAGAATCTCAGAAGGCCTCAATGCAGATCAAGAAACCAACAAATCAGGCCAAGGAATAGCAAGGAAGTCAGGTTTGGGAGATGTTCTTTGATGGAGCATGTTCCAGGGAGACCGCAAGAGCAAGGGTGGTGTTGATATCTCCAAAACAAGGAAGCACACATCTGTCTTTTAAGTTGGCTTTTCGAGTCACCAACAATATAGCAGAATATGAGGATCTGATATTGGGTCTTAACGTAGCAAAGGACAAAGGAATCAGAAACATAAAGGTGTTTGGAGATGTTGATCTTATCATTCAACAAGTGAACAGAACATTTCAAGAAAAGCACCCAAGGCTGAAGGCATAAAGAGATGAGGTATGGAGACTCAAAGATACTTTTGATAATTTCTGTATTTCATATATCCCTAGAGTGAAAAATCATCTTGTTGATTCCCTTGCTGTGTCCACTAGCATGTTTATCCATCCCATGCCTCCTAGGCTAGTTTATGAAGTCCAAATGAAGTATAGACCATCCTTGCCTGATAATGTCCAGCATTTGAAAGTTTTTGAAGATGATAATGAAGTGAATAGATTCCTGTAAGTCATTGATGAATTTTTTGAAATGCAAATTGACCAAGAGAATGAAGCCTTGGAAGAAAGACCCCAATCCCAACATTGAAACAAGATTGGTAAAGGTAGCATTGTCCAATTTCCTAGCAATCATATACCTAAGGGTTTAGTTCCTTTAGAAAGAATATTTGATCAAAATTATGTGCCTTATAAGGCTGCCCAAAAAGAAGAACAATCTGCAGTCTGTAAGCATAATATAAGGAGTCCAGAGCAACCATGATACATAAATCTATCCACTCATCTGTCTGCTGCCCAATGTTCTGAATACTGCAATTTAATGAAGCATTTTGCTGATGTCTTTGCTTGGGAATATAGTGACCTGAAAACATATGACAAAAAGATCATCCAGCATAAAATCCCTTTAGAGAAAGACACCATCCCTTTCAAATAGAAGTTGAGACAAATAAACCCTTTGCTCCTTCCTCTGATTGAAAAAGAAATCAAGAATTTATTGGCTGCCAAAATCATAGTCCCTCTTAGATATTCAAAATGGGTAGCCAATTTGGTTGTACCAAGGAAGAAAAGTGGAGAAATCAAGCTCTGCATTGATTTCAGAAACTTAAACAAATGCTCTAATAAAGACAATTATCCTCTACCCAAGATGGAGCATTTGCTGCAGAAAGTCTCAGGAGCCAAAGTGATGTCCTTCTTGGATGGATTTTCAGGGTTTAATCAGGTTGTTGTGCATCTAGATGATCAAGAGAAGACTGCATTGACCACTCCTTGGGGCACTTTTATGTATTCCAAGATGCCTTTTGGGCTGATGAATGCTGGAGCCACCTTTCAGAGAGCTATGGATATAGCATTTGTGGGAGACAAGGATAAGTTTGTCCTCATCTACCTAGATGATATAAAAATATACTCCAGCAGCCATCTAGACCATTTGCAGCATTTCAAGAAAGTGTTTCTGAAGTGCAGAAGGTTTTGGATTTCAGTCAATCCTAAAAAATCACAGTTTTTTCTAGAAGAAGGCAAGTTGTCAGGATATGTTGTTTCTACTGCAGGTGTCAAAATTGACCCAGAAAGAGTAAGGGAAATACAGACTTTGTCTGTCTCGAGATCAAAGAAATATATCCAGTCCTTTCTGGGCAAAATAAATTTTGTGAGGAGGTTTATCCAAAATTTTGCGGAACTTGTGAAGCATATTACCTCCATGTTGAAAAAGGGGTCAGAGATCAAATGGACTGATGCAACAAGAAAACCATTTGAGTCCATTAAGAAAGCTATTATGGAAGCTCCTACTTTAAGAAATCCAGATTATAGCAAGTAGTTCCATATAATTTCATTTGCCTTTGATGACACCCTTGCAGCAGTTTTAATGCAAGAAAATGAGGAGGGTTCAGAGCATCCAGTGGCATTCTTCAGCAAAATATTGAGAGATGCTGAGCTAAAGTATGATACCATTGAAAAACAAGCATATGCTCTTATCAAATCTTTGAAAGCTTTCAGAGTTTACATTCTACATTCAAAGATAATTGCATATGTGCCCTCTGCTTCAATAAAAGATGTTCTAACGCAGCCTGATGCTGATGGAAGAAGGGCTAAATGGATTGCAAAGCTAGTTGAATTTAATATAGCACTGAAGCCCACCAAACCTATCAGAGGTCAGGGCCTTGCCAGACTATTGGCTGAAGAAAATTGTAGAACATTGGACATAAGCCTCATAGGCACAATTTTAGAAAATGATCAAATAGAAGAAGAAGTAGTTGAACCAAGAAAAAAGCAGTCATTAGCAGAAAATCTAGTTGTGAATGGTACTATGCAATAGCCCAATTATCGTTGAAGCTAGAAATCCCTCCAGGCTTTAGTTCAAGCCAAGATAGAACTGTTAATCTTAGAGCAGCTAAATTTTGCATTCATGAAAACCTGCTCTACTGGAGGGACCCCTCTGGAATGCTTTTGAGGTGTTTGGACAAAGAAAAATCCATTGAAGTCATGCAGCAGTTTCATTCTAGCATTTGTGGAGGACACCACTATTGGAAAACTACAACCCACAAGATCCTCAGAGCTGGGTATTATTGGCCCACCTTATTTTCTGATGTCTTTTCATTTGTTAAATCTTGTCACAAGTCCCAAAGATTTGAAGGGAAGTAGCAATTGAAGTCCCTGCCCTTAAAACCCATACATGCTAGTGGCCCTTTCTAGTAGTGGGGCTTGGATTTCATTGGAGAAATCAATCTACACTCTAGTGGCCAACACAGATGGATCTTGGTTGCCATTGATTATTTCACTAAATGGATTGAAGCAATCCCTACCAAAAAGGTTGATCATCATGTGGTCATGATGTTCTTGAAAAAGCATACCTTCACCAAATTTGGTTGTCCACATAAATTAGTCACAGACAATGCAACAGCCTTCAGGGAAAAAAGAATTGGTGGACATGTGTAACTCAATAGGCATTAAGCTGGTTCATTCCACCTCATACTACCCTCAAGGAAATGGTCTAGCAAAATCTTCCAACAAAAGCCTGATAAGGATAATTAAAAAGCTGCTGGAAGACAACAAAAATAATTGGGATTCTAAGCTCAAATATGCATTGTGGGCTGATAGAGTGACCACCAAGAAATCCATGAGGAATTCTCCTTTTAAGCTGGTATATGGCACTGAGGCCGTATTCCCAATTCAGTTAATCCTCCCTATGGCAAGGTTCTTGCAGGAAGAGAAGAATGAGAAAGAGGACATGGCAAAAAGGATCACTGATTTAACAGAGGTACATCAAATCAGGGAACAGCTGGTGGAAAGGTCTGTGGCACACCAGAAGAAGATCAAGGAAGCTTTTGACAGAAGGACAAAAACAGGTAATTTTAGGGTTGGAGACTTGGTTCTGAAGTGGGATGCACTGAAAGAGAAGTAAGGCAACCATGGGAAGTTTGATGCTTTCTGGATAGGGCCTTTTATCATCTCCCATATTCAAGGGAATAATACCTTCATACTACAAATTATGGAAGGGGGAACAGTTTTTGATGGCCCAGTCAATGGGCACTTTCTGAAAATTTATGTTATTTAAGGTCTTTTGGCTTTAAGGTTGTAAATATGTTAGTTTATCAGTTTTGGTGTAGGCTCAGTTAGACTCCATGCCCAATGGAACACTAGGAAAGGTAATGATCTGCAGTTCTTGAGACCTCACAGGGAGGATCTCATACCCAGAAGGAGCCAGTGTTAACTCAGATACATATCTTGACATTTGGAGGGCCAAATACAAGCTTGTCCATGTGTTTATGCTCAAAAGAGAGCTCACAGCAGTCCTCTTCTTTCTTCTCCTTCATTCCACTTACACTCCCTAACCCAGCTATCTCTGCTTTTCCTCCAAAACTCGACATAAGCCCCTGTTTTTTCAAGCCCTGAAGCGCTAAGTTTAAAGCTCCATAGTACCGCCACCACATGACCTCGCACCTCTGTAACCCGCAGTCGCCTTTAAATCATAGCCGCCAATCACCACATCCCAATCCAACAGTTCCCCCACTACATTCAATGAATAACCTACCCTTTTGTTTTCCTACCGTCCGATCACCTCCGCCACGATCACGCAATGTTCACTCTTCCCATGCCCGTGAAGTGATAGCCCATTAACACACGATCAAGAGTGGTTTCCACTGCCATGCATTGCCCTCCGAATGGTATCACACATTGTTGCACGTTTACTGCCCAACCCCCAACGATGGTGCAAGCAATACCACTTACCGCTCAAACCCATTCTCTCGCTCGGTAGCACCTACTCATCTTCGAAGCCCGATGACTGTTGGATCTATCCGCCTGAGATCCAATGACCTGCATTCACTCCGCTTCCATATCTCCCAGTACTCCTCGTCAAGCCATACCCACCGTCCATCTACTCAATCTGATGGCCAATCTTATTCCTCTGTCCAGTTTGTCCACTTGCCATGCAGTACGCGACCTTTGATCATTCCATGCTCCCTAAGGACGAAGATAACCAGTCTTCGGTACTGCTTGCAGTAGTTCCTCAACAACCATATTCAAGAGACAGTAGGGCCGAGAAGGAAAAGGACAGAGCTTGATCAAGCAAATGTATTTAGCAGTTATGGGACTCCATTCCATACGACACTCCAACCACCCGAGAATGACAGCAGAGCACCTGAGAAGATCGGATTTATTCATTAAAGCAGGAAAATTGCACCAGAGATGCCATCAGGTAGTTAAAGCATTTGGTGGTCAATTATGACCCCTTCACACCTAGAATGGCTGAGTGCCTTTCTAACGAAACTCTATATATACCCAGAAACAAGATGTAATCAGGGTTGATGGTTGTGGTTTTGATGTAAGGTTCAACTTCTGGAGACTGTAACTGCTTTGATACTTGCAGCATTTCGTCTTTATTTTTAGCTAATACAAGCTTCTTTTGTTGTTAATTGCTCACTTTCCATTCCTCTTCTATTCTAAGTTGTGCCTGTTATGTATTTTTCCTGAACTCTTGATGTTTAGCATTAGAGGAGCTATAATCCTACCTTTGTGTTAGAATCTTGTATGTATTAGTGAATGTGTTATTTAGGTTTCTTTTCACTTAATTCCAGAGAGCTATCATCCCGTCTGTGCATTAGGGAGTTAGATTTGTAGACCTCTTTACTGGTCGCAACTAGCCCTCACAAGATCTTGTGCATCTGCTGGTGTGGTCTGTGTTCCCCATATTCACCCAATCCTTAAACTGTGAGTAATTGGTGGTCTAAAGCCTTATAGTCTGGGGGTGTTCACGCATGTCTGGAGTCAAGAAAAGTAGAAGTGGTTATCTGTCTTGAACAAGAATCATTCCTTCCATTCATCCATCTGCAACATTAAGTTGAATTAGTAATGTCCCGAGCATCTCCGAGCTATAACCTAGGAGAGCTTCTTGGGGGTGATAACAGGTCCCAACCATCTGGTGAAAAGTTTACCTTTAAAGTGCTTAAACTCACTATCGTATAATAAGGCCTAGTCGCCTGGACGAAATACTTTCTTCTTAATAAATTTATCATGCCATCGGGCTCTTTGGTTTTGTACTAATGAAGTTCGGTGGTAGGCATCTTGTTAGATTTCATCTAGCTCGTTTAGTTGCATCAATCTTTGCTCTTGAGCCTCATTTAAATTCATGCCTAATTGAGTAGTTGTTCTAAATGTTTTTACTAGAAATTCAATGGGTAGAAGTACTTGTTTACCATAGACTAGCTCATAGGGAGTATGCCCAATCACATTCCTCCAAGTGAACTTGTAAGCCCAAAGTGCCTTTGGTAACTTTTCTGCCCAATCTCTGTGATGTAGTTGAATTATCTTTGTGAGGATGGATTCCAACACCTAGTTCATGGACTCCACTAGCCCATTAGCTTAGGGATGGTAGGGATTCGTTTTGTGGTGCTTCACTTGGTATTGTTCTGTAAGTTCCTTGACTAGATTTGACGTAAATTAGGTTCCTTGGTCAGTGACAATTTTCCGAGGGACCCCAAATCTTGTAAAAATGTCCTCGAACAAAAACTCCACTACCACCTTTTCTATGGTGGTGTACAATGCTTTAGCCTCCACCCACTTGGTGACGTAATTAGTGCATACTAAAATATATTTTTTCTTATTTGACATTGGGGAGATGGGATTGATGAAGTCCAATGCCCACTTCTCAAAAGGTTCAATAGCAATTTGCGGGTGAAAGAGGCATTTCATCGGAGGCCACTGGTTTCCCCATTCTTTCGCGAGCGTCACAACTTAAAACAAACTTCTTGGCATCCTTGAAGAGCATAGTCCAAAGTATCTAGTGCAGAGAACATTATATGCCCTCCTCTTATCAGAAAAATGGCTACCATAAGGCTCATTATGACTGGTGCTTAATATGTCATGCATTTTGTCCTCCCATTCACATTGCCTCATAATCAAGTCTGGCCCTATATAGAATAGATCTCCCTTAATCCACAAGTAATTAGCACTGTGTTGCACTATGATATGTCTTTCCCGAGTCAACGTGTTCTGAGGTAGTTTTCCTGATACCAAATAATTGGCAACATTAGCGAACCGAGTAATGGTACAAATGGCAAATAGAGCTTCATCTGGGAATTCATCGGGCACTGGCATTGGCATGCTTCCCTGCGTAAGATTTAAACGAGATAAAAAGTCAGCTACCAAATTATCCCTTCCAGGCCTATCAATTAGAGATATGTTAAATTCTTGTAAAAGCAACAACCATCTAGTTATCCTACCGTTAGTAATTGGTTTGTTCATTAAAAATCTAACAGCAAAATGATCTGTATGGACACATGTATCATAACTAATATAATATCTAAACTTTCCTATAGCATATATGACTACTGATAGTTCTTTTTCAGTGACCTATAATTTAATTTAGCCGAAGAGAGATTTTTGCTAACAAAGTAAATGGCATAGGGAAATTTATCCTCCCTTTGTCCCAAAATTGCTCCCAGTGCAGTATCTGAAGCGTCTGTACAAATGTGAAAGCATAAGGACCAGTTTGGTTCTCTTAGCACCGGAGGTGTAGACAATTTTTCCTTAAGTACCTGAAAATCCTGTTGACAGTCAATATTCCATAGAAAGTCAGTGTCTTTAGTTAACAATTTAAATAATGGTGTTGTTATTCTAGTGAAATTTTCAATGAATTGTCGATAATATCATGCATCCTTTTGTGAGCTCGGAATAGGGATACGTGAAATTACCTCGATTTTTCCCGAATCAACTTGAATTCCATCAAATGATACATGGTGGCCTAGAAAAATTCCCTTAGTTTGCATCATCCTACATTTATCACTACTAAGGGCCATATCAGCTTCTTGACAGTAGATCAATACCTTTTCTAGATTCTCCAAGGCTTACGGGAAATCATCCCCATAGATTGTGAAGTCATCCATATAGACTTCCACACAATCATGGATTAGGTTAAAAAGGATAGCAAGCACAACTCTCTGGAAGGTGGCAGGGGCATTACAAAGACCAAAGGGAAGGGCTTTATACGCATAAGTACCCCATGGGCATATAAAGGTAGCATTTTCTTGGTATTCTTCAACTATTAGTATTTGATTGTATCCACTAAACCATCTAGAAAAGAAAAATATTTCTTACCTGAAAGTGTGTCAAGAACTTGATCTATAAAAGGCAATGGAAAATAATCAAACAGTGTGGCCTTATTTAATTCTCTATAGTCAACACAGATTCACCATTTACTGTTCTTCTTTGGGACTACTACCAGAGGTGACACCCACTTGCTATCAGAAATGGGGTAAATGAAATCTACAACCAAAAGTTTCTGAAGCTCCTCTTTAATAATATCCTTTAATGTTGGGTTCATCCACCTCTGCGGTTGCCGAATAGGTCTCATTTCTTTGTTTGTGTAAATATGATGGATGCAAGTGTCTAGATGGATACCTCTCATATCCAAGTAATCCCATGTGAATGCTCTGGTTTGTTCTCAAACCATACCCATCAACTACTGCTTTTGTTCTGCAGTCAATCTTGTGCCAATATGTAGAATTTTCCCTTCAAATATTTCCACAAGTTCTGTGGTGAGCTCCTGGCTTCCTTCCATGGCTGCAAATGAGGTGAAGACAGCTCGATGGTAGGTTTCCTAAAACTCATCACCAAACACATGCTGATAATAATTAAATGAGATGGGATAATTGATGAAAGAACTATCAGCTAGAAATTGTTGCAAAACATGCTCATCGGAGTGCTCCTAGAGACCTTTAGACTATTCTAATGTTAATAATGGAAACATATAGTCTTCATCTCCATAAGGATTTTCGAGCCATACTGGTACTTCGGTAGTTGTTTGAGTGGGTGGAAAGATGGACAATGTTTGATTGTGAGATCCATTCAAAATGGTCATTTCCCCATTTCTACATCCAATGACGGCATCTGCAGTTGCCAGCCATGGCCTTCCCAGGACCACGGGGTGTCTAGGTATAGAGGTTTTTGGAGAAATGACTACAAAGTCTATACGATATTACCAGGAGGAAATAGTGACTATTATATCTTCCAAGGATCCTATTGGTTTGACAATGGATTTATCTGCCATCTCTAAAAGGATAGGGGTGGTTTTCAATCTAGGCAACTAGAGTGATTTCATTGTTTCATAAGTCATTGCGTTTATTGCAGCACCTAAATCTACAAGAGTATTTGGCAATAGCACTCCATTTATTTCGATAGCAACAATGGCATTTCCAGGGTCACTGTATTTCATAGGCATGTCTAAAATCATCGTGGACATTTGACTCATAATTTTGGCATTCTCATTTTATGCCATTTTCTCCCTGGTTTCTTGATGCAGAGATCCTTGACAATTTTAGTGTATATAGGGATGTCTCGGATTTCTTGTAAAAGTGGTATTTTAATACAGATGTTCCTAGGCTTGTTTTCCAGGTCATATTCAAGTGGGACCTCTTCTTTCCTTACTATTAGTCTCCCCAGGTATGGTGGTTCAATCAACACTTTTTCCATTGTTTGCTGGTTTCCATTTTGTGAATGTTTTTCGGATGACGAGGAGGGCACCTCTTCTTGAATAACCACAGTCGATTTCCATTTATTCACTATCTTTCCTGACAGCAACTGGATTTCATTCATAGGAATGGTTGTGATCATGTATGTAGGAAAGGGTTAGTTATCTATGTTTTTGACAGGTTGAGGTGTCCTATTGTGATTTGGGTTAGGTACAGGTTGTGCAGGAAGCAGTAGGTCGTGGAGGGTTTATATTAGCTGGTGCCTATGGGGGTGATGTGTTATTAGACACAGGTAGCAATTAATGCATAGGAGGTATCGTGTTGGCAGGTGCTGGTAATAATTGATGCAGAGGAGGTGCCAGTTGCATAGGTTGTTGATACATGTTAGGTTTATATGCCTGCTGATAAGTTTGCATGGATGGATTATATGAAGTGCTTGACATATTTTGATAAGGTGTGTAGAATTGAGGTTGATAGTTGGTAACATAAGGATTCGTTCTCCAATTTTGGTTCCAAGCAGTACCTTGTGGTTATTGAGCAACCCAAGGGGGGTAGGATGCAGGAAAGGCCCAAGGCTGGGTTTGGCTATATCCTTGAAAATTCGAGTCTGGGAATGAACTCTGACTCTGACCTTTCCAGGTGGGACTTTTTTCTATTTGAGCTTGGTCAAGGGTTTCAGGATTGCCTTTGTAAAGGACCTATAGACCAGGAAGTGATGGACACTTCTCGGTTGGGTTCTCTAGAGTGCAGATCCCACAAACTTCTATGGAATTTAGCGGACTTTCCTCTTTGCATGTTTACGCCTACACTTGGGACAAAATATTGCCATAGCTTCCTTTTTAGCCTCATGCTTTTGATTGACTTTCACAGTGTCAATATGGTCACTGATTGTATTCAAGATGTTAGTTTTGAAATTCTCTAATAGGTTCCCCAGCTCAAATCTGGTGACAACATTAGCTGCAGTATTCTTTTGCACATAGTCTCGAAAATTGTCTCGAAGTTCACGAAGCTTTTTACCTACTTTAGCTTGGGTTCTAGAGTAGGTGCAATAAAGGTCAATGATTTCAGCAAAGGATTTCTTGTAAATGTCCCCACCACTAATCAAGTTCAATGTTTCTATGCAATCATCTCTTAGCCCTTTTAGGAACACAGTTATGATGATTTTTTGGTCTAGGATGCTCCCACGGGATTTATGAAAGCTATACAGGAATGTCTTAAGATACTCTTCTAGGTTTTCGTCTTCAGTTTTCTACATCCTAAGGATATCACTAATGTCCTACTCTTGCAGAAACCTTGATATTTTTTAAGAAAAGTTGACCTCATATCATCCCATGTGTATATGGTATACCACCCTAGACTCATGAAACACCTAACAGTTGCGTCTTTTAATGTGGTAGGAAACAATTTGCATTTATGTGCATCCTCATAGTAATTATAACTATGACATAAAATATTGAATTCAAAGAGAAATGCATAGGGATATTTAGATGATTTACCATCGAATAGTGGTAGAGATGCCATCAAAATGTTCTTCATGTTGATGTCACGAGTCACGTCTAGGATAGGGAATCCGAAAGTGGCTTCTTCTTCTTCTTGGTTTCCTCCAAACAGGTTAACATTCTGTCTGGGGCCTTCCCCTTCTCTGTGGTGTTCCTCATGGTTTCTGTCCTCACCATCTGCATGTTCCATATTTGCAACAAGTACCCACTAAGGCTTGCTAATTATGGTGTGGACCAGGGGCATTGGAACATGGTAGATGTTGGTGGACTACTCATGCAAGGGGTCTGACTATTTGACTGGTTCTTCTACAGGGTTGTCAAAGACAACCTATTGTATGATCCTTCCTTCTCGATAAAAGAATTCCTGATCTGAAATCACGTTGGCATCAACACTTACTCCATCATGTCTTAAACCTGCATATTGATTAGTGGCAGTTAAAACATGTATATTAATTGATCCAAAACTTGTAGGAAATTTAGAGTTTGAAATAAATATACCTTTACTATCCCTAGGTCTACCTATACTTCTACTCATAAAGATAAAGGAAAATAGAAATCAAGAACAAACAGTGATCGGTCAAACTTTGGAGAAACCCCAACAAAAGTGGATGCCTGGCTCTTCACTCACGTCTTACCGTACTCTCTCCGCCCTTTGATAATCCTACAAGATCTTGAAACTCTGATAATAATGTTACATGAATAAGAAATGACAACTTCCCTAGCAATGGTGCCAAAATGTTGAGAGATTTAAATGATCAGATTGAATCCCTTAATATTAATTATTAACCCAGGGTTCATAAGCATGAATTGCCTTGTGCTCTCTTCATTCAGGGTCAGGTCAAAGTTTGATGATTTCCCTTTTTACAATTTATGGGATGATAACTATTTGTAACTCAAATCATCTAATTTGTCAAGATCAAACCCAACAATAAAATTCAATCTAAAACCTTTACAAATTTCAATATTCAAATCTGTACTAAACTATGTATTTATAGAAAGCAGATTTCATTCACACCAAATAGTATCAATCAAACCTTTGAATATTGGTACCAAACATTCTATGTGAAAACCAATCAATCATTCCTCAACAGGCATCCTATGATAATGGCTATTTTTACTTAAAGAAATCAAACAATCCTATGATAATAACCACTCAGCTTATTAAACTATTAATGCCATAATCATTCATTCCCAGAGCAACAATGACACTAATCTTATAGCAATCCAATTACTAATTTAATGAGTGATCTATTCTGATAGTACTTCCATCAACCAATCATTCTATACTTAAGAGCTTATTTCCAGATCAAGTTTCAGGGTTTAAGTACCAATTGGAAGAATTGCTCTGTTTTGTTGTTTTGTCCTCAATGGATCACTTACAAGATTGAATAAATGAAAGCAACTCTGATACTTATCTTACTTAATGCCCAGCTATCAATCCCAGAGACTATACCTAATTATATGCTACAATCATGCAAATCCCTACCACTATGCTACTGTAAGTCATAACAATGATCTAATCATGAAGTAGACACCTTAACACATGAACTGAGACAGAAGTCAATCATTCAAAGAAGACTGCCTTTTCCATAGAAGTGAGGATAATCGTTTCAATTCACCACTGATATTGGCAATTAAATGAATAGGAGAAATAAATGTAACTATAGAATTGGTCTTTGAAATCATTCCTGTAATGTCATATACCAGTTTACAGTGCATCAATCCACAATGAAACAAACCAATTAATCATTCGTGCAAGCTAAACATCCTTGTATTTAAGTTACTAGTCTGATAGTTTAATCAAATTTGTTAAGTCTTCAAATGATCTAGACAGCACCAGCCTATATTCAAGTGCCTCTGAAATGCTACAGTTAGGATTGATCTAAGTCAATTATTTTTAATGAAATAGAGGTTGATTTAGAGGAAATAGACAAAACTTTTCCTATTCAATTGAGGTCATCATTCATCTATATCTGTTGAAAGATTTAAGAACTCCAACATCAACTATTGGTGACAATTCAAATCAAGGTATCACTGACCATACAATGTGTTCAGAGTGAGGGCAAATCAAAGCAATAGAGTGGCTTTGGTTCAGAAAGGCACAAAATCACACTGAAATCTAATTGCAATTCATGAAAATGGTAAAGACTACTGCAATCACACCTATTAATCAATCAATCAATAATAATCCACGTGAACCAACTTGTAAATGGAAAATGAAATTGAACGAATCTAAGTGCGCAGTGTCACTGCTAATACAAATACAAACAACCCCATATGGGTGGGCCTGGCCACACCTAAGGCTGATAACATATAGTAACTAAATGATTTGGTTCACAGTCAAAACATGGACTCCATTCCAATCAACGCATTCAAAAACAACTTCAGAGCAAGAGCAGCATCACAATTATATTAAAACCAGTTGCGATCATACAGTAAAATTCTTCACGAGTTTGGTGCTAGTTTAACATATTAAATCCCATGCCTTTATAGCCATTTGCTTACACTAAAACATAAAACTAAAAATAACCATTGAACAGAATTACTCCTTCCAGGTGAGTTGGTTTGAACAACCATCTCGGATTGGTTTATCAACTTGTAACCAACTCCTGATTTTGTATATGCTGCAACCAAAGGAAATTGGGCGAAGATCTCAAGATCATGATGTGTTCTTCTTATGGTTATGCCATTTCATCTTCCAGAACATGTTGCACCTTATCCATTTCATTACTTGAGTGCCAATTCTACATATAGCCCTTAGGTACCGAAGTCGAAAGTCTTCATGCATCAACTGCTTCTTCTGTATTGTCCTGCACATTCTGATAAGAGTCTACACTCAATTGTAATAATAAGTTGGTTCTAAAAATATGCTACTTCTATTCACTTAAATCCACCAATGAAAAACTAAATGCGACCATGAGAAGGTTTACCTCAAGTGGGGAGTAGAGCTAGGATTATGACAGTAACTTAGTAGAGAAATGGGTTCCCTGGTACCAAAAAGGGGTCAAATTGGGGATTCAACCGACAGTAATAAGAACAAAATAGAGGATCAACACACCTAAGACCTAGTTCTAAGTCCTATCCATTGCATTGTTCATTCAAACCTAACACCTAAAGTCCTAACCCTAACCATTAAACTCTCGGCCTGATCATAACAAAACATTACAATAACAGTCCTAAACCGTGTGGGTATGGAGACCACAGTGGAAGAGGACATGTGAATAGGACCGGAGTTAGTCGTTGGAGTTGACCACGGGCTGCTAAATGCCATCCCTAAATTGCATCGGGATAGCAGCTCATGTGATCATGAGTCAACCGATAGAGGCTAGCAGTAATCGCAGAAGTTACTGTGTTGGGTTGACATGTGAACGGTTATGAATAAACCGCTGGAGTCAAGGCTTAAGGTTAGACTGCAATGGAAAAGTTAATCATTAGGGTTAGAGGTGACATGTGAACAACATGCAAGCCAGAGACCGCTAATTGAAACTATTAGCAGAACCACCGACACCTAAACCACGGGTTCGGTCATAGCTCACATGAGTTGTCCAACCCCACCTAGTTAAAGTTGACCACAAATGGTTTATTGATTAATACAAAGTTATTTTGGGTTTTAAAAGGTTTAATTTGTTAAAACTAATTTGAAGGTCATGAAACCCTAGCCTATGTGGTACATTGCAACTAGACCGAGCTTGTAAACCGATCCTGAAGCAACAAATTCACTATGGATTCAGAAAAAGTGGTTTTCATGAACCTGGAGGGCTTTAAAAGGTAGATTTTATCCTCATTGAGAAAGAGAGTGGTTTTTTACTTTTATATGAAGATTTTGGAGGACATAAGCGGTTTTTGTTTTCAGTGTTACAAGAGCATCCGAGGTCAGTTTTGGAAATAGTAAGAAGCGTCAGAAAGTTGGTTCAGAGGGCTATCTGATGATAGTGATAAGAAGTGCCTACGTGCATATTTAGTCTAGTATGTTCTCTATGTAATCAACCTCTTATGTTCATTCCTAATAAAAACAATCACCCATCTTGAAAGCAGACTCAGAGACGTAGTCCCTCAAGGACGAACTCCATCATCAATTTTTCTATTTGGTATCACTATGTTTTTACTATTTTCACTTATGTTATGCATCGATTTTATATTTAATTAGCTGTCGTAAAGTGTTCTTCTCAAGCAGTGTACCTCGATTTCCACACTTTTCATTTAACATTCAATTCAATAATGGCTAATCAATTCTACATCAGTTTTTAGTTTATGATCATTTCAGATCACAGGTTGCCATTAGATCCATAATGCCACGATAAACATTTAAAAATATTACTTCAACTCGTTTAATAGAAGTTAACTCTTCTATTTCCTATTCTTCATAGAATTTTTCCAAGATATTTTCAGCCTACTCACATAGGTTAGTTAGACCAATGTTTGTGAGTTTCAAAGGAAATCAACTCTCATCTTCTTTCTAGTGCATTAGAGGACTAGTCGAGGAATTTCTTAATTTCAACAGGGGATTCTTTGACGAATAGTTCATGTGATTTTGTGAAAAAAGTGTGCCCTAACTTCCACAATTGATAGTATGACATTTCACCTTTCATAGTTCTTCAAATAATTGTTAATCATTGTCAACCACCACTATTGTATCTCTTCTAAGGTTAACATTTATGTTTTCACGTTGCAAGCACTGGAGTCCAATACTACTAGCAACAGAACCAATGTTTTCGTCTAGCAAGTAGTGTGCATTAGTTACCTGTAGAAAGGACACAAGAACTCACATGGACATATGCAATATAAGAATAAGAGAAGAGATGCAAATTAACAAATAACCAACAAAGTAGTATATTATATAATGATCTCTTGAGAATCTAATTAGAACCAGTACATTGATACATCCATTGTTATATATATACTCAGTCAAGATGGTTACATTAGTTTAACTTTCATAACTGACTTAGCCTATTTGATATAGACTAATGACTCAACTAGGCTAGTTAAATAAGTTGACTAGCCCCTCCAACACCAACCTTTGTTTCTCCATAAAAATGTTACATTGGAAATTGAAGCTCTATGTTTAAAGTAATCATAACTTCACACAACCACTAAAAATATATAATGTCAACATCTCTAATGAATTTATACCCTATATAGGGCATCTATGTTTCATGATTTAATACATATGACCAAGGGTTTTGCAGGTTCACTATGAATGTATAATTGGGTCATATAATCGTCTCTCATTATATTAATGGGAAAATATTTCCTAATATAAATAAGTAAGTCATACACAAAATAATTTACTCTTATAACTAGAGGACCCTTTTATTGGCCACAATATTCACAACAATTTAGCAAAAATATGAATCATGAGAAAAGTTCCACCATGATCCAAATTTCATGGTGGAATGACACTCCAAGGGTTTTTCCATATCAAATTTATAATTCAATTCACAACCTCATAGATGTATATCTTGATATCATTACCATTTATAGACCTTTAAAAATTACTTTCACTATTTATGTTACATGGATTTACTCTTTCAGAGCACTAAAGCACTAATTCCAAACAAAAAGCACACATCCATTTGGTTACAGTTTCATTTTGAAACCTAAAATCCATTTGGGCTCCATACTAGCCTTTTCACTCTTGTTTTCCTTTTCGAAGTGCAAATGTTTGCAAATCACCCTAAGTAAAAACAATTTTTACCTTCTATTTCTTTAATTTTCATAATCCTACTTAACTAAAATGAATGAAAAAACATAAATTTAATCCTCCATTTTTGTGACATATCCATCCTTATTCTCTTCCATATTCTGTTTCGTAGTGTTATGATCCATGCACC
>APFE031463534.1:0-10917 GCA_000404065.3 Pinus taeda
CCACTTGGTGTCAGAACCAGAGGCCATTCTAGAGAGCAGGGAAATAAGACTCAGGAGAAGGACCATCATGGAGTTCTTGGTACGTTGGAAGAACTTGTCAAATGAGGATGCCACCTGGGAAGGTGAACTCATATTGGAGCACCCAGCTTTGAGGTTGTTGGAGGGCAAGCAACAATTGGGAGGGGAGGACTGTCATGTCCCTTCTTAAAAACATTAGTCACAGGGTGCAACTACACATTTTTGGCACACTTTTGACTTAGGAGGAGTACCCCACACTTCAGACTTAGGAACTATGGGGCAATTTTGACTGAATGTCGGGGCCACCCACTTGGGGAATTCGAACTTGGCCATTCGATGTGCTTGGAGGGAAATCGAATGGGTGGATGGAGGGGCCCACATGAGGCTAAGGAGACCCAAGGTAATAAAAGGAGGATTAGCTCTCATTTTTGACCATCTTCTACATTTGCAAACAAACACTCACTTGTACACTTCACTACTTAGTAAGTCTACCGGTTGTTTAGCCATGAATCTCTCACGCAGGAGATTCAACCTCTACTTCGAGGGACCATCCATGCCTGCCCTAGGGAGGTTGTTCTACAGGAGTTTTAGGGAGTCAGGGACAACAACACACTTCAGCCATCAGTGCAAAAAGAGGGAACTGTGTATTCCTCGGCAGCCAGAAAACGCGAAGGAGGAGTTGGAGGTCAAAAAGGGGATTCATTACTTGTTGGGAGATCCAGGAGTTGAGGAGGCAACATAATGAAGGCATTTTAGCTGCAGTTTCGAGCTAGCTAGACCAGTGCATCAGTGAGTCGAATTCCTGGATAGAGGGACTGTGCAGAGGCCATCCAACAGCAATTGGTGGGACTTGGGGAGCAGTTGATCTTGGCCAAGAGCCATCCGGGGAGCTAGAAGTTGAATAGCACAGGTAAAACCAGCATTTTGGAGGAGTTTGCAGAGGGATTTGCAAGTTGTTTCCTGCAAGTCGAAATTGGCAGTCGAAGCTGGGGAGAGGCTCCAAGGAGGTCGAAAATCCAAATTCAAAACCAGCGAAATTCCCTTCTGGGTTTTTCTAAATTTTGTCCAAGGAGTCCGAGGTTAAAAGCACACAATTTTCTGGGTTGTTTTTGAGTACCTTCTAGCTAGTTGAAGTTCAACATGACAGTAGTTTACTAGGGCAGCGCAGTGCATAGTGGTGCAGCAGCTGGGCAGCCTTCAACTCAGCTATTTTCCCACCTGGGGTTGGTCTTGCTTGTTCATTGGGACAATCCTAGGTGCTCCATTCTAATTCATATTCTATCAAGCCTACAAATTTTTAATAATATGGCTCAACAGTTGCTTATTGGCAGCGTTTTCATGGATGTTTGATGTGTGTTTTTATTTTTATATGTTGTTGCACAGTTTATTTGCTTAATATCACTTGCATTCCTAATTAGGAACATTAAAGAATGCTAAGGCGTATAGATTCTATCTTCCAGGAAATAGGAAGATTGTGGTTCGACAGGATGTAAAGTTCATGGAGGACAGAGCTTTTAGGAAATCCCGAGAGATGCCTTCCGAAGAGCAGCGAAAGGATAATCCATTGGTCCAGCCATTTCGACCAGCAGAAACCAACACCAGTATTTCTCCTAAATGCCCAAAATTTCTGAATCTACACATCAGAAACCCCTACTGCAATCACTGGTTTATCATCTCCTACTTGTTCTTTGCATTTAACAAGTTATTTAATTACATAAACATTGATGAAATACACTATTCCAACCTACACATACATACAGATCATGAACTGAAATAAATTGAGACAATCACACAAGGGACACTGTTAATTTTGGACAATTGTCCCCGAAAAAACCCAATTCGGGAAAACCGGTGCAACATATAGAGGGTTTGTATTATTAAGCAGATTCTTGAATACAACTAGGGTGCCAAATGCGACTCACCCAACAAAGAATAACCTTGGCAGAAGTACCTCTATCTGGAGACAGATATTTCGGTGAATCCAGTAATTGGATGATCAAACCCCGCATATGACAAATATTGTCCCCAGTGCTAGGCAGTGATCGCTACTCCAAGCTCTGCGCTAGAACTGCGTCACCTCCTCTAGGAGCCGCGTCACCCTCTCAGTGAGCCTCCCTTGCTCAGAAAGTCGATTTGCTGAACTGCTCTCTCTCTGCCCCACAGAAAAACCCCAGCGTTGCCTCTAAGGGCCTGCATTAGCCCTTCCAGCTTCTGCCTCACCCGTGTCAGCCCCTCTTGCCTCTGTGTCACCTTCTCTGGAGCTGCGTTGTCTCTCCTGGTGCTACTCTACCTCTCTGCTATGTATTCTTCGACCTTGAACTAAAGTCCCTCTGTCGAACTTCCCCTCACTACAACTCAGATCACTAGCTTGATTTTCTGAGCAAACCTTGCCCCAGAAAAATCGAACTCTTTGATCAATTCGGTGTATCTTCAACTGACCCTCAAGCAGTCTCTTATACTTTTCTTGTTGATGAATCAATGACCATGATATAATCTTTAATCAATGACTAAGATTACAATAGGCTTGATCCTCATCACTTAGAACCTTCTCACCCACATTTTTATTAATACACATTAATATTTTTATTTTCCTAAGTTTAGACTTAGGAACCCATTCGAGTGGAATTTCTCCAAATGATTTATGGGTTTTGGAGATCTTATGTGTTTTAGCCCCTCCACAAAATTTCGGAGCTAGAGCACATCTGATGCTACCCAAAATCAACACTAAAGAAAATATTCCAAAGGTATCACAACAGGTGGAGTCTCAAGAAGAGGAGGAGCAAATAGATCTACCCACTACCAGTGGAAGAACGAGCCGAGAACTTCGAAAACTACTACAGGATGCAGAGGATTTCGTTGGAGCTCCTAGGAATGAGAAAACGAAGCGTAGACAGCCAGATAGGTACCAAGCCTTGTTGGCTCAGGTTGGAGAACCCTCTAGTTTTCAGGAGGTCGTTCAGCATCAAGTATGGGTAGATGCTATGGTGGAGGAATATAGTTCCATAATGGTCAGTGATGTCTGGGAAGTGGTACCTAGGCCTCAGGACATGTCAGTTGTAGGTTTGAGATGGATCTACAAGGTCAAATACGCTGCAGATGGCAGTGTGGAAAAATACAAAGCCAGGTTCATGGTTAAGGGGTATGCTAAGAAGGAAGGGATAGACTACGAAGAAACCTTCGCCCCAGTAGCCAAGTATACTTCTATTAGATCCGTGATATCCCTTGCAGCACAGATGGGGTGGGAGATTCACCAGATGGATGTCAAGGTTGCGTTCTTGAATGGGGTGATAAAAGAAGTAAACATTGAACAACAAGAGGGTTTTGGGACACATGAGAAGAAATCTCATATATGCAGGTTGAAGAAAACCTTGTATGGGCTTAAACAAGCGACTAGAGCATGGTACGATCGAATTGATGGTTACTTGCAGAAGATGGGATTCGTTAAGAGTGACACAGATCCCAACCTCTATTATCTGGTTGTAGAGAATGAGCCTCTAATTCTGGTGTTATATGTGGATGACCTTTTCCTAACAGGTTCATCCAGGCTCATCAAAGATTGCAAGGAAAACCTAACTATAGAATTTTACATGAAGGATTTGGGGTAGATGCATTATTTTCTGGTGTTGGAAGTTTGGCAGCAGAAGGGTGGAATTTTCCTTGGACAAGGGAGATATGCTATAGAAATTTTGAAAAGGTTCAGAATGCAGGAATGTAGACCTATGGCTACTCCAATGATTACCAACTAGAAGAAGATTAATGCATCTAAAGATAAAGAAGTCGATCCCACCTTGTATAGGTAGCTCATAGGGTCCCTGATGTATTTGGTCAATACCAAGCAAGGAATTTGTTACGTTGTCAACACCCTCAGTCAGTTCATGGTGGAACCAAAGAGGGTGCACTGGGCAGTAGCCAAGCATCTTCTCAGGTATATATGAGGAACAGTCGAGCATGGACTAATGTATGCCCGAGACAATGACATCAGGCTGAGTGGGTTCACTGACGTAAATTAGGCTAAAAGATTAGTAGATCGGAAAAGTACCACTGGGTACTATTTCAACATTGGATCAGGATGACCTCATGGTGTAGTAGGAAACAAAAATCCGTAGCTCTGAGCTCAACTGAAGCTAAATATATGGCAGCTAGCACAGCATCGTGTGAAGCCATATGGCTTAGGAAGTTGCTTGTGAATCTATTCAGGAGAAGGATGGAAGCCACCAAAATTTTATGTGATAATTAGAGTTGCATCAAGCTCTTTGAGAATCCGGTCTTTCATGATCGGTCAAAGCACATTGACATCAGGTGTCACTTTATCAGAGACTATGTCCAACAAGGGGCAGTACAATTATGATACACTCCAACAGGAGAAAAGGTGGCAGACATTCTCACCAAGGATCTAGGAAGACCAAAGTTTGTTTATTTCAAGGAGAAGATGGGGATGATTGAAAATCTATTTCAGTAACAGAAGCGGATAGTATAGGGAGTTACAGTGCAGCAGTTAGCAGTGGCAGTGCTATGGGTGGCATGATGTAGCATATTAAGAGGGAGTTGTAGTATGTAGTGGTGACAATGGCACTGTCATGGGCAGCTGTACAGGTTGCAACAGCGCAGTAGATGAGGGGCAGTAGGCTGAACATCAGCAGCACAGAGGGCCAATGTTGTGGATCAGTGTGATACTTCTGTTGGGAAGTATTGCTAGAACACATACCTCACTAAAAGGGAGTGTTGATTTTGGGTAGCATCGGATGTGCTCTAGCTCCGAAATTTTGTGGAGCGGATAGAACCCATGAGATCTCCAAGATCCAGAAATGTTTGGAGAAATTCCACTCGGATTGTATTTTATTAAAATAATTAATATTTTTAATGGGGTTCCTAAGTCTAAACTTAGAAAAATAAAAATATTAATGGGTAATGATGAAAGTATGGGTGAGAAGCTTCTAAGAGACGAGCATCAAGTCTAATTTAATCTTAGCCATTGATTAAGGAATTAATCTCGGTCATTGATTCATCAATAGGAAAAGTATAAGAGAAGACTTGAGAGTCATTTGGAGACACACCGGGCAAATACTCAGTAACTTGAGGGAAATCGATTCAAAAGGAGAAGGAGTTCGATTTCAGAGTGAGAGTTGTAGGCTGAAGGAAGAGGGGGCATCAGCATCAATCAAAGACTGAGGAGGAGGTGACGCAGAGAATCAAAGGGACAACGCAGAGGGAAGATCAGAGAGACAGCGAAGCAAGGGACGCAATCCTCATGCAGGCCTCACGTAGAAGTGACGCAGTGAAGGCTAGAGGATCTCCGGGGTGTTAGAATTTCTCCAAAACAAGGAGGAAAATTGTCTCAGGTGTTTCTCTTAAAGGTGTCTCTATATTCTCTAAAATCATTCCTTGTAAAGAGATTGTTGCTAAGAATAATATATAAACCCTCATCTGCTGCACTGGTTTTCCCGCATTGGGTTTTTCTGGGGACTATTTTCCAAAAATAATTGTGTTGATGTGATTGATTCTTGTGCTTGTATATCACTGTTATTTTCTCTATGCTATTATGTGACAGCTTCAGTAGAATTTATTTTGATGTTTACTGAAGGATTTTGTAAATAACTTATTGCAAAAAATAAGTAGGAGAAATATATCAGTTACTGCAGTAGAATTTTGTGTTAGAAATTTTCACATTGGATACATCCATGGTCAGGAGCATAGTTCAGCAGGGGCTGTGGTTTTCCAGGTGGGGCTCAAGGCATGGATCATCATTGGGACCCAAGTGGAACTCCCCACCACTCCATGGATTGGGTCAGTCATGGTATTAGCAGGATGTTGGATCCTATGATTGGGTTCATCCCAATTTTCATATTCCCACTAGAGTTTTAGACAACACCCATGACAGGTCGAGCTAACGAAGGAGTAGGAAGACCCCATGCGCAGTCCTCACATGTTGGCCATGTGTGGGGGCATAGGATGATCAACGTACCTTGGCAGGAGGTTGTCAGAGGAGGTGGCATCGACAGGTTACCATATAGTTCCTTGTATAGGGAGGAGGATTTTCCATGGATATATAGGAGGAGCAGTTCACATCGCAGTGCATTTCCTTATAGTGTGATGGACGCATCGATATAGGAGGGATACCAGCTGATGCAGGGCGATGCAACATCATGTAGCAGGATCTAGCAGTGCACAGAGATGTGCAATGGGGTGCAGTTGTATGCCAGGGGACATGAGGATACATTCTTATATGCAACAGTGTGCAGGGCTGCACTACGGACTCGGAGAGTGTTGCTAGCAAGGAGACTACTTGATGAGGGCGTTAGGCATGCCATTGAGGGGGACATATCCAATGTTGGAGAGTGGTTCGATCACGTAGCTACTCAGGAATGTCAATACGGGTTCTCGACCATACCCTCCAAATCCCAGGCATCTCTCACTCACTAGCCTTGTAGGAAGTTGAGGGGAGCCCTGCTGTGTCCAATTGAGGCCTACACTGTGGGTAGCGAGACTTGGGAGACTTGCTTCAGACAACTCTATGATATTCAGTGCATCAGGGGCACGATGGGGATTCCTTGATGGAGGAGCAGGGTCGGTACGCGAGTTTGCAGCCACAGGCCACGAGATGAGATGATCCTCTGCAGGGGTGGTATACTACTCATCCCTGAGCCCACACTTGGGGAGTTGATCATGGGGGAGACATGAGCCTCTACTTCAATAGGGCTTGTTGGGATCCTGCATCAGCATGAGATACCGTGTATAGTTGAGGCAGTTTTCTAGTGGGTATCTGGGCTTCAGACACTGAATTGGCACATTACCGAGGGTAGGGATGCCAAACTTAGTGGTGATGGTTGGCTGGAGTAAGACAGATCCGCATACACTGAGACGATCGCGGGCATCAAACATGTGTCTATTAGCAGCATTCTAGGATTAGTTGTATGGCACATGAGGTCCCAGTGGACATCGATACTACATAGTGGAAGACGACAAGAACTGGAAACAACTAGATTTCAATTTGGCTTTGGGTTCCAAGGATCCATTGGGGCAATAGATCACCTTTCTCTAAAGGGATCACAAAGATGACAGTGACAGGATAGCATCTCCCTTGGGAGGTCAGGTTGGGGATCGCCAGGATTATCTCTAGGCTGAGGAGAATTTTCCCTACTATTGTTTTGGCTAGAGGCTGGACGAGGATTAGTCGATGATGGATTTAATGGGATGCCCTGGCAGGATCGTCTTCGGCACTATAGAGTTGTCCTTTATTAGGGTTATGACAGAGCATTACGGGAGTGGATGGATCTGCAGAAGCACGAGGCAGTCGCAATCATGCCGAGACTAGTGCAACGCCTACACGTTGACCTCACTTTGAGATTAGTATGGGGCCATGGAGCTACAATGTAGAGCAGTTGGGTCACAGACTTAGGAGAAAGGGTCCCCACCAAAGAAGGACATTCAGGTATTTTATTGGGTTTCATTTTGGCAGCAGGCATGATACCTCTCAGGGACTTCCCGAGATGGGATAATACTTCACATGGGTGGTCTTATGACCAGCGGGATGTGTTTGGCCCCCACAAATACTATGCCATCAAGTTCCAGGAGTGGAGGATACAATATGAGTACTATGGGCACTTGATCATAGTCAGAGTGGAGCAATGTCGACATGGTGGTATCCTTTTGAAATTAGCATGGGACCCCAGTATTACAAGGTTTGGCAGTTCAACCACCTTTAGGGGCAAGCTGGTCTCTATAGGGAGAGGTCATGCAGATCTTCCATTGGGATTCGGTTCTTTGGAGAGTATTTGGTCCCTAAACGATTCGTTGATGACTCAGTGGCACATTTGGAACCTTGGTATTATTTGCAGTGATAGTTGGGTCAGTAGGGGGAGAGAGCTTGTTCGAGCATTGCTTGAGGATGAGCAATTTTTGGTGGGAAGGACTGTAATCTCCACAATTTCGATTTTTCCATTTGAGGATGTCAACGAAGATTTTATGGGTGTTGCTAAGCATAGCACAATTTTGAAATTTAGGCATTGGAGGCAATTTTGATGCGAGAGGTGTTGTCGCGCAGATTGACACGACAACGCTCAGACCGGGGCCTGTCACTTTGATCCCCAATCCCTCCGTTTAAGCCTGTCTCCCGCGGCTAAGGGGGGTAGACCCTGTAAGATGATGAAGACCAACTGTCGACCAGTTGGTTGGGAGACACGAGACACGATAAGATAAGCACTAGATGAATTTGATCTTAGCAGACCAGTGCCTTAAGAGACTGTTATTAAATCGATTACTTGTTAGATGCTTATAGAAACATGAAACGTGAACAACAATCATTTGTCATCAACTAAACCACATTACTAGAACGACATCCAACAACTGAAAACTTCGAAAAGATAAATGCTCAAAACCACCACAAGAACCAGAAATTATTGACCAGATATCAATTTCGTGTCTCGGCTTGAAAATTTTAGATCTCAGCGTGAAAGATATAGCATGAAAACAACTGAATCTTGGCAAAAATAATTTTCCACGATGAGTTTTTATAGCTTTTCAGACAAAGATTTAAAACAAAAAGACTAAACTAAAACAAAAGTTGAAATTAAAAATTAATCTAAATCTAAAGCTAAGCAAATCTATAGAAACAAAATCTTTAAATAGGGACTAACCCTTTTTTATGCTTTTGAATTTTTTTTATTTTTTATGATTTTTTTAAATTTTATAATTTTTTTATTTATTTTTTATTTATTTTTTTTATTTTTTTTTAACTAAAAAAAAAATAAAACTAAAAAAGAAAAATAAAATTTAATCTAATCTTAAAACTAACTATAAAAATTAAATCTACATAAAACTTTAAATCTATTAAAAAATTAAAAAAACAATACTAAAATCAAATCTCTAACGAAAATCTACATCAAATAAAACAAAACTATAATAAAATCTATAAAAATCCTCTTTTTCTTTCCTTTTTTTTTATTTTATATATTTAAATCTAAAAAATCTAAACTTAAAACCCTAAAGCCTTTTAAATAAAATCTAAATAACCTACACATATGCTACGTGAGCAAAATCAAACTGAACCTAAAATCTAAAATTAAATGAATCTAAACTAAAGGCAAAATAAAAAAAAGAAATCGATTTTGATTTTAATTTTTTTTTTTTAAAGCCCAAAAAGACTCACGCTGAACCCTAACTACGATCTAAAAGAAAAACAGAGATTAAAGCTTTCAGCTCGTACCTACGCTGAAACGCAAAACCAATTCTTCATACGCAGGTAGAACAGTTCACGTATTACCATTTCGAATTTGCATCATGTTCAGGTGACGTCCAGAAAACGTATTGGAAATCGATGTGGAATTTACTGTGTTTGAATGCAGGTTTCGGCGCCGAAAGATATGCTGAAGAGGAGCAGCAACGTTCGATGGGGAACAGGCAGCGTGGTTGACGGGCCTGCGGCTAGAATAAACCCACGAAAAAAAAAACACACTGATACGAAACACCCTATCCACACGCATGCATCTAAACACGACTTATTGGAACGGTTTTATATTTCGTTTTTTTAAATTCTACGCTATATGCTTGAAACGAAACTAACTGAGCCCAGAGAAATAAAAATCGATTTTTTTCCTTTTTAGTTTTTCATAAAACCTGATTCACGTCAAAATAAAACCCATGATGCCAAAAGAAATTTCGAATTTGTGGTGATACGCAATGAAAACGTTGACGCGAAGAGACCTTACCGAGGTATACGCAGAAAATTAAGCTGACGCGGAAGAATCTCACCTGTGTGTGATCAGTTGGGCACTCCCTGACTTTAGGAATGATGAAATTGTAGTACTGAGGGACAGATCGAAATTTTCAGGCGGATGGATGCAGCCCGATGCAGTGACCTTCAAATGCATTACTTTACTGCATTCACCAACGACTTGGCCAGCGCATACTGAAAACTAGAATGCTCTTGCTCAGTATTTGACGGCTGACTGAGGAAAACTGCGATTTTGCTCTATGACCAAACAGCTCTTTGGACTTTCTTTTAAGGATTTTGAGAACTCACCGATGAGCTGCCTGTAGATACAAGCAAACTGAAAACTCTAAAAAACTGTATAAAACAAAAATCTTGAAACCCTAGAACAACTAATTTAATTTACAGATTTGGCCCTTTAACAGCCAGATTCATCAATAAGCACAGAAAATATTTAAAGAAATAATGATTTTAGATTTTCTCTGTGAAGAACTTCAGAAAATCTCTCATGCAAATTAGAAAGATAAACCGAAAGATAGACCCAGGATCAAATCCAACTGGGCTCAGCAAAAAATGCTTGCGGGAGTTGGCTGGTTCAACCGAGAACTTCCCCGAACGCCCACAAAAAATCTTCAGAAAATGTTTTCTGCACAGCTCAAAACAACCATCAATAAAGAGGGCAAAAATGCTGCTAGATCTCAGGAAGTAATGGAGATACCTGTCATTACTTCAGAAACCCTAACAGCACCCAAACCCTAGCAAGTGAAACAAGATACTTGTGCTCACAATACTCTACAAAAAGCTATTATTAACGGCTAAAAATAACATATGCAGAAAATTAAACAATCTCACAGCATTTCAAGAGAGTAACACCAGCAAGATATGGACCCCAAAGTCTTCTTTTATTAACCAGAAACAGATTTACAACAGAGCTTCTTCAGTCTTTGACTCACAGATTAGATGATCTCAAATGACCCCCTAAAACCCTATATAAAGGAAATGATCCCAACGGCTAGTTCGAGTGATCCATGCTGAAGCGATCTCGACCGTCGATGAGGATCAAGACATCTCTTAATCTCATCCGTCGATTTTATTTAAAAAATAATATTTTGCATGCATTCACGAAAAATATTATTATTTCATTATTTAGGGTTTTTTTTGCTTTATTTTATGAATTTTTATTATTATTATTA